>JABEVN020000461.1:0-31391 GCA_013146195.2 Codonopsis lanceolata | reverse complement strand
TTTGTTTCATGGCCGGCGGCTACCGGTGGGTAGGTGTGTATCTAGGCCAAAGGGAGTGATACATTCCTTAAGTTAGATCTGGACTAGATTGACAAGCCTGTTGGTTTCTACCAAGTCCCAGACCGGGCATATAATTCATTTTGAACATGTTTAAAGGGACCATGTTTCCCTAGGGATGTAGTTTTCTTTCGGTGATGTCGGTTTCTCGCCGTATTCAAGGGCGTTGACACGGCTTGGGGATTACCTCAAAAGCGAGGAAGATCACAGGTGTCTTCATGCTCTATCTCGAGGATTGGGATATCCTCGCTTTCCTTGTTTTCCACGATCTTGTCGGCCCGGAATAATTACTATGTGGTCATCGTGGATGAATTTGACAGGTTGGTGTGATGAAGAGCTACCCCTTTACCCGTGGATCGAGGCGTCGATGACAGTGAAAGTGGTGGTATGTCTAAGACTTGGAATTCGACCCGGCATGGTTAGTGGCCCAATAGTCGACATCAGTGACTACCCTAAGACACATCGGCGGGTGTTGTCATATGCCTTCTTGTCTGTGAGGAAGGAGTGAGTTCGATATTTTTGTTCCCAATTTGGCTAAGGTGTTGGCGGGACACACATTCGAGAGAGGACCCGTTGTATCGAACTTCGAGGGACCCGCTTTTCCATTATTCCCAGCGGTGATATGAAGAGCATCAATGTGGTATGTTCCTTCCTTGGGCAGATCTAGATCGGTAAACATTATGACATTCCCAAAATGGATGTTTCCGATCATCTGAGTAAGCTCGTTCGGGGAGGTTTCAATGGGAACAAGCTGACTTAGAGATTTGGCCGAGGGTATCACGGTGGGTTTTGAAGCACAAAGTAAGCCCAGATGGAAATGTTGGCTGAGTTTTCTTCATCGAGCTAGAGTATCTTCCACCTCCTTAGCTCCAGTATCTGTCTCTTTGTCTTTGCCTGAGTGGTCACCTTTCTCCAGGTTTGGTTGGTAGGCTCGGCCAGATCTGGTGAGGTGGCTAACATCTCCACCGACCCAAGTGGCTTTTCCGATGTTGCAAGTATTTTGGCTACCCAGGATAGTGTCCCAAGAGAGCATATTGCAGCTAGGCTCTTTTATGGATGTAGATGGAGAGAAGGGAATGGGAATATATGGTAATGGGTGGCTAATTTTTTGAACTTGGGCACGATGATTTTTTTCATCAACCTCAATCATATTGATTTGAGGTAGAGGGTTATTATTTGTATTTGGTCGAGGAGGTTTTTCAATCACCTTCTCATCTATCAAATCTTGGATAGCATTTTTGAGTGTGTAGCATCTGTCGGTGAGGTGACCACTATAACGATGATACTCGCGATCTTGGCATGGTTCCAATTGTCGGGCAGGGGATTTGGAGGCCTGTAGTTTTCAAAGGCTTCAACACTCCCTGAGCTATTAGCCCCTGTAATATCACGGACTGAGGAGCTTGCAATATGTCAAAGTACTGGTTGACCCTGTTCTGGCCTCTGAAATTCCTGTTTGGGCCATTATTCCCTCCGACTGAGTTGACAGACCTATTTGGCCCATAGGACCATGGAGTAGCACTATAGTTTTGGGTAGGAAAAGGGGCTGATGCATCTCCTACCATGTTGGCCACGGGTCTTTGGCAGTGCGGCGGTCTTTCCTTTAGAGTATCGGAAAGAAGCTGGAAGGTGTATTGACTTTTAGTTGCCGGTCAGGTATATCTTCATCAATCTGAACCCCTATCTCCACCGCTTCTTTAAAAGGCTGCTTTGTAAGGGAGATACGCATGTGTTCAGTATATGGTGGAGGTTTTGATGAACATCAGGCATGACTTCAGCCGTAGGATCAGTGCTGTCAAAGTGCAGGCCAACTTCACTTCCACATTGCAAACTCGGCACATGTTTCTTTTTCCCTTTGGGTGCACGACTCGAGGTCTCTTTTGTTTTCTGGGCTAGTGTTGTCTTTATACCTTTCAAGGAATTCTTCAGCTATTTGGTCCCAGTATTGAGTCTTTGTGTCGACAACATCGCCATTGCTTAGCGACCCTACTAGAGTGAGGTGGAAATGGAAGCCATAGCTTCAAGGCTAGCTCCCTTTGACGCATACCGATAGTAGATAAGATTTTAGATGGGATATAGGGCATCCGGTCCCATCGAACTTTCTATGTCGGGCATTTTGAACTTTGAAGGCGTCTTGCTAGCGAAGGTTGTAATGCAAAGCCAGCGTAGAAAATTCCCCTTTGTTGAAGTTTGAGCATCATGGTTTTCATGTTTTCCATGTCGGCTTCCATTTTGGTGGTTGGGGAGTTGGTTTTAGGTATATCTTTGGCGGGATTAGGGAAAAATTGGGTTAATTTAATTGCGGTGTTGGGTAAGATTTTGGGTTGGGTATGGATTAGGTTGGATTTTGGTTTGGGTAAGGATTATGAATTTGGATATGGGTTTTGGGCTATGTAGGCGATGGATTTTGGGTTGGATAGGGATTTTGAGAGTTGGGTAAGGATTAAATTTTTGGATATGGGTTTTAATTTGGATAGAGATTTTGGGCCGGATAGAGATTTTGGGTTGGTGGATTTTGGACTGGTGGATTGTTGGCAGGATACGGGTTTTGGGTAATATAAGCTGGTGAATTTTGGACTGGTGGATTTTGGATGGTTTTAATTTTGGATGGCCGGGATCATCGGGAGGTAAGTAGGTAGTAACTTGGCTTTGACGGGTTATAGCTTTGGGGATCCATATGTGGGTTGTTTTGGAGTGGGTTGATTATGGGAAAAGGGAGGTCATTTGGACTCACGGGGAATGTTGGTGTTTGGGAGAGGATATGGAGGGTATGATGGGTAAGGTTTGACATCTGGGTAGTAGGGAGTTGGTGGAGGGTTAGGATTTGGGGTGATGGCAATGTTTGGTGGGTTAGTGTTTGGTTGAGGGTTTGGGTTTGGAGGCATATGTGAGGTTGATGCTTCTTGGGGAAGTGCGGGGGGGAAAATTACCTCACCACTGGATTTCAAGCTTTGTACCGGATTAGCCATTTGGCTCATTATTCGATCGAGTTGCACCCAAAGTTTTGGTCTAGCCAACCCTTCTTTGCATTCTTTGGAGTCGGAGACATACCAGAGCCCCTGTATCTGTACCCATGGCGGATTTGTTCACTTTTCTTTGCCATCTTTATGCGGATGCGTACCCTCTGGAATTGTTTACGCCTTATCGATCATTTACGATACCTACGATCGATTTACGCACTTGATTCCCATATCAATCGGCGATCTTGTCTCTACCTTTCCAAATTCGGGCGGGTTTACAGGGAAAATGGGTTTGGTATCGAGAAAGGTGGCTTCTGAAGGCTTTACGGGCTTGGATCAGGCGTGCCTTTATTAGTATATTTTATTATTTATTATTTTCCTACAAAATGACCGGGATAAGCACACGCTTAATTTTGGATCTCGGGACTTTTCTGGAGCAGTGGATTCTTTCTCCAGAGTATAGGACCAACGTATTCCACCTGCCTTTCGACTCCCCGAGATCGGACTAATCCCAGGCGAAGGGCCTATACTCTTTTCGGGATCCACCATTCGAAATAATCTAGGTTGAGCATTTGAAAATAATAAATCAGCCCCAGTGTATATTTTTTTGACTTGTGCATTTTTTTTTGACTTGCGCAGATTTTTATTTTTTTTTGACTTGCGCACACATTTTTTCTTTTTGACTTGCGCATTTTTTTTTGACTGGGCTGACTCACAATTTTAAAATGCAAAAACCAGCCGGTCTTTGAAGTGTCCTGAAAATCTATATGCAATCTAACGTTGGCTCATGCAGGGAGTAGGCTGGCCGTGGTGTAAGGTAGCAATTCGGAATATATTTATATGCATGTGCACGTGTGTGCGGCATCTAAAAAGCAAAAAAAGGAGTTTTTTTTTTTAGATATAGAAATAGAAAATAAAACAGATATAGCTGTCTTGCTGTTATTTGTGGATTTTCTCGGCTTTTTTTTTAGCTTAAGCGCGAGCAAGAAGCATACCATCAAGAAATAGAAAGAAAAAGTGGGGGAATCTATTTATTTTTTAAAAAATGGGTCCTAATCCCCAAAATAAAATAATGAGAATGAATGCATGTATGTATATATTTTGCAGAATGGAAATAAAGCAGAATAACATAATATAAGGCCGAAAATGAAAAGATTTTGAAAATAAAGCTCCGGCCCCTCTGTTGTGCTGCCCGGAAATAAAAAGAAACATTACATATATAAATATATATATATACATTTTTTTTGATGATTTTTTTTTTTGAAAAATACGAATATTTTCAAGTATATCCGTAACAGTGTTTGAAATGAAACTGCTGCAAGATGAAGGATCATATCCACAAATATAGACACGGATGTTAAAGGAGCATAATATTAGGCTGTTTTAAATTAATATAACAAGCATACTTTAGCAGAAACAAAAAGAAAAAAAAGTTTTGGTTAATGAGTCTAGCCCTCCATTTTTATTTATTAAAATAAAAGCGATCTCCCAGCAAGTCGCCCTTGTGGGTTCTGGAAGCGGTGCTCCAGCGCGCCCTTGGATAGAGTGCTTGGCGTCGTGCGGATGCGGTGACATCCTTTGCTCCGTTCCGGCCTCCCTTGTCTAGGGGAGGACGAAATCAAAAGTGCTTGGGAAGAGTCTTTGTCGAATAGCGCGTTGGAATGCGTCTCGGTTGCCTTTAGTGGATTTTTGATCCAATATGTGAGCTTTGGATTTTCTATGTCAAGTTATCCCTTTTTTAGGGGATACCGGGATATAGGAAAACATCACCTTTCCATTCCATCCTCCCTTGTTTAGGGAGAGCGTGAAAGTGCAAAGAAAGATGTTGCGGCGCCCCACTATGGATTTTATGAAAATAGCCTTATGGCCTATTTCGGATCACTATGAGTGCTTTGGGTTTTCTATGTCAAGTTATCCCTTGTTTAGGGGATACCAGGACATAGGAATACATCACCTTTCCATTCACATTCTCCTTTTTTTAGGGAAGAAGCATTGAAAAGTGCAAAGAAAGATGTTGCGAGGCCCCACTGGATCCAAAATGTTTTTAGAGTCGCCATCTTTATTTTAAGGCAAAAAATAAAGCAAAACCGAGAAAAAGAAAACTAGAGATGAAAAACGGGTTCGGAGGCTAAGTTACGAGTTGGGAAGGTGCTAGGCACCCAACTCGCCCTTCGATCTCAAAATGGTTTTTTGGCTAAAGTATGCTTTTGTTATATTTATTCAACAGATAAATAAAGCATTAGCCTACAAATACATCCATTACATCTATATTATTCTGGACTTGCAACAATCTCTTTTACAAACAATTACAAATATACTTGAAAATATTTGGCCATAATGCTGCTACATTTAGTATTATTTCCTACCAAAATCCGAGCAGCATAACTGCTTATATATTTACATTAGGCTGGATAGGAAATAATACTGTTACAAACCAAAACTTTAATGAATAAATAAAGCAAATAATTACAAATACATCTGAAAAGATTTGGCCATAATAACGGCTACATTTAGTACTATTTCCTAATTAAATCGAGCGACAACCGCTTATATGGCTACATTGGGCGGACTAAATAATACTTTTACAAACAAATTAAAGACTTTAAAATAAAAACTTACAGACAGGCTAGGGTGTGCTCGCTCTGTCCCTCGGAGAGAGAGAGTCTTTTTTTGTTGTTGTTGTTGTGTTTGTGTGTTGTGTGAATTTGGGCAGCGTGACTGCTTTGAAAGTTACTTTTCGGCCTCGGGATCGGGGCAGGGTAACTGTTTGTGTTTGGTTGTTTGTTGGCTTGAGGTTGGCTGAAATCAGGCAGAGTAACAGCTTATTTCTGGCTGATTTGGCCTTTTAAATCGGGCAGAGCAACTGCTCTTTCCACGATTTTTGGGCCAGGGAAAAGGGTGGATACCTAGTGGGGGGCTAAGGTACACTTCATCGGTTGGTTTTGTGTTTGGAGGAAGTTTGGCAGAGTTTCGAGGCTTTTGAGGTGATCTCTCACTATCTCACACCGCTCTCTAATTCTCCAGCGTAACGTTAACGCGGAGAAGCTTTACGAAGGAAGAAGTCCTGAACATGATCGACTGAAGCCTCTATTTATAGGCTGAATCAGGGACATCGGAGGAATTAAAATTCCTTCTCTACGCATCAGATAGTGGTACATTGCGCTGGATTTGTTGCATTTTACGACAAATGTTTGCGCACTGTAGCAGACAGAAAGCATTTTGGGCGCCACCTCCATCAATTTTGGGCGCCATGCCCAATTCTTTTAGTAGCCACGCCCATTTCCTTCTTCATGCATCAAACAAGTGTACACTGTGCTGCGAGAGTTGTGAATTGCAGCAACAAACTTGATGAACAGTGGCAGAGGAGGAATTTGGGCGCCACTCCCCCCTAAATTGGGCGCCATGCCCAATTATTATGGGAGCCATGCCTATTTTCAAACTTAGCCATTTTTTAGCACTCTGGTCCCTGCAATTCGTCATTTTGCGCATCCTGCTTTGTCCTTTTACATTTTTGACCCTGTAACTTGACATTTGTTAATGTTTTAACAGGTCTTGATATTTTTTGTCATGTCACATACCAGGGGTACGAAATTGGGGTGTCTACAGTCACCTCCAACAATTAATATTATGAGCAGTCACAATGTTTTCTTCTCCCTATATTTTATCTTCATATTACCATGTCATACCATTCCATTAATCTTCTGAACAGTCACCCCTTATAAAACATCAATCCATCAACTATCATTTGAAGCAATGTACCTCTCAACAGTAACATTTTTTTAAATCACACCTTCTATTTAGGCACTATCATTTCAATTAACGAAATCAGATATATTGGTACCATGTCATAGGCACGGACATGAAGATCTAGTGTGGTTATAATTAAAATAGGTAGAAAAAGTAAGGATAAAATGGTAAAAGTGTTTTTTTTTAAAAAATAAAGTTTTGAAAGAGGATAATTATTTAAAAACGAATGAAATAAGAAAGGTGAACGATAATTTGAAAACGAAGGGAGTACAACTTTTAAAGGTATACATGTTTATTAATGGATTTAGAATTCTAGTTTTTTTGGTTGTTGTTTAAATTCATGATTTTGAATTTAAATTATATAATTTGTTTCACCTCTTTGTCTAGTCTATTTTTTTCCATTTATATTTTCTTACTTATTTGCAAGCGAAAAAACTAGGCCTAGGTATTATTTTCCATTTAGTTGTTTCATTATTATACTCTGATTTTTAGGATATAAAGTCATAATTGTTTTGTGCATGATTAAATATAATTTATTTGGAAAGACAAAAAAGATACTCCCTCCGTCCTAAATTATTGTCCTATTTTTCTTTTTCGTCCGTCCCAAAATAATTGTCCACTTTGAAACTTACATTTTCAGAACATCACTTTTATCACTTTGCCCTTACTTTTTCATCATACTTTAATTATGGGTCACATACACATAGGCTTTAAAGGAAACTACACATTAAACCAATATAAATAATCAATCAATTGTTTTTTCTTATGCACCGGGTCAACTAGGAGGATAATTTAGGAACGGGGGGAGTAATAAAGTTAGAAAGGGAAAAATAAGTTGTGATTGCATTGATTTTAAATGAGGTTGATTTGGAGGACAATATTTTCTTAAAACAAAAATAATCTCTCCATTCCTTTTTTATGTAATGGAATGAAGCGCAATTAATGTAGGGTGATGACTGGCCGGTCTCATAGAATGAAATTATAATTTAAAAAGTCTTTTATATTTATTTTCAACAGTTAAAGTACACTTTTGGTCATAAAATAACGAAGATATCATTAATGAATAACAAACGCGTACACAAAAGCCTGCAGTCAAACTTCAACATCTCATAACTAAAGAAATGATGACTAATTAAATAACATCGAGACATGATTGGAAGAAACGATATCTAATTAAGTAACATCGAGGCGAGATTGGAAAAAATGATGACTAATTAAATAACACCGGGACATGATTGGAAGAAACGATGCCTAATTAAGCAATACCGAGGTAGGATTGGTAATGGAGTGAACTTTCGATACCAATGAATTAAATTTCAAACAATGCAATGTTTTATATATTTTTATATATTTTTTATATTTTTATTAAATTAGAAGAAACGATGTCTAATTAAGTAATACAGAGGCAGGATTTAAAGAAACGATGTCTAATTAAGTAACATCAAAGCATGATTGGAAGAAACGATGAATAATTAAAAAACACCGAGGCGGGATTGGAATAAACGATGTCTAATTATTTATGCACCTATAAAACCAACGCCACTCAATTAATAAATAACGAAACTTGAAAAATGACGTGAATTATGTAAACAATGTATATCTTGTCCTTATTTAAACAATGTACATCGATGTTTGTTAATTAGGCAACGCTTCTTCCAATCATGCATTTTTTTATAGGTGCATCGTTTGTTAAATAGGCAACAATCCACTTTAAGAAATTTAATTTTGTCGCGTTTGATTATATATTACTACTTCGTAGTTATTTTTCACAAAATACTCAAGTGTACTTATTTACACGTTTCCTTATTTAAAAATCTTTGTGCGTCGTTGATAATTAATTAGGGGTTGCATCTTGCAATTTTTCCTTGTTTAATTATATATTACTGCGTCGTTTGTTAAATGACACGTGATTTTTTTAAAGTTAAAACCGACGCACAATATTAAAATTAATAAATAGATGTATTTTTAAACCGAGGTAGAATAGAAAATTTTAATGTCTAATTAAATTGCATCGGTTCTTAATTTTTAAAGAATGACACATGGGTGGCCATAATTTATGAGCTATTCTTAATTTTATAAACGATACTTAATTAATATTAAACAACGATGTTGAATTACAAGATACGATGCCTAATTAAAAACACGAGGCAGAATTTGACATATATTAAAGAATGAGAAATTAACAAAACTAGCGTACAAATGATTGTATACCACAGTGGATTTATGAACCAAAATCTAACGTGCATTTATGAAAAAACCCTAATAGCATGTATTTGTCAAACTAACATATAAAATTGGCCAAAACCTCCTTTGTTAGTGATTGAGCTTATATTGTACATCGATGTTGGAGGAAGAAAAAAACTAGGTTATAAGGATTTTTTTTGTTTCTAAGATTGTAATTCATTTTTCGATTGAAGTTGAATGAAAGAGGAAGGGAGAAACTGAGTTGTAAGGATGTTTAATTCGAATTGGAGGCAAATGGATTACGAAAGTTTGGCAAATGGATTGTTGAAAAATGAATTACAATTGTTGTTGCTGTTGATGATGCTTCTATTTTAAAGTGGGGCTAAACAGAACAGTCAATGGCTAATTCGAAAGCTTCTTGAGTTTCTTATCTCATTGAAAACGGTGGTGGGAATTTTAGGAAAAATATTATTAAAATGGTCTTTAGCGCTTGAATTAAAAAATAAGGGAGTGAAGCGGTTACAATTTCACAAAAAGGAACCGACCCGTAATTATTCCATTAATGTAGTAGCATCCTTGAATCCGTCGAATGACTCAAAATTAAATGGCAAATAGAACTTTGGATATTATTACGAGCTTAGTGTTAGAGCTGTTGGATGATTAAGTTGACGATAATTTGAAATGTCCATGAAAATAACACATTTTGATGTTAAGAGTTAAATAAATTTGATATAATAACATTAACGCTAAACTTTATAATAATATCATAAGTTCAATCTCGTAATATCATACCTCACATCACGTAGCGTAAAAAAGCATTTAGATTCTTGGAGTATCCAAACCCAAGAAATAAATTGTAAAAAGTGACTTTGGACCACCTCAAACAATCAAATCAAACCGCCATTAAAGGGGTTTTAGACTAATCACCAACAAAAGAGCAAAGAACAACACACTAAATACAAAAAAAAAATTGTACCAAAATGCATAAATAAATTGATTTGTTTTATTTAATATATTAATGGAGTAATTTAACTTGTTGTCCCACAAATTAGTTAATCTTATTAAAAGATTTGAGCTGCCTAAAATGGGGTCTCCACTTAGTAGGCCTAGTCAAATGAATCCAAGGCCTGTCCCAAACAACTGCCTCGTAGTTATTCCAACCGGAATTGGGTCTTGCCGCCACGATAATTAGTCGGAAATTGGCTTCGCTATGAGCTTCGTCAACAATTTGCTTTTCGCCTTTAACCACCTTCTCGAAAGTCAGTTGTTCATGGCTTTTCTCGTTGTATTCGCTCACCGCATAATTTCCAATCTCCACCAAATAAGGGTCGTTGGGGTCTTCGATCGGCTGCCAATCGTCGGCAGCCTTCCTTCCGCCCAGAGTTGCAGAAACGTTGAAAAGTAATTCAAGAGAGAGAATTGTGATGAGGAGGAGATGGGAGGAGGACGAGGCCATTTTGGAAGAGAATCTGAATATGGGAGGGAGGGAAAAAACTTATGTGCAAGTATGGTGATTGGGAACAAGGGGGATTTATAGTGTTGGAATTATTAGAGAATAAACATTGTATAGATATGATTAGAATAGATTTGATTTACTCATATATAGTTGGTAGTCAATTTATTTCTTGATTTACTCATACGACTTCAACCGAGTACCGTTGACCTTGAAAACCTTTTAAGTTTGTAAACTCTGAATCTCAAAATTACCATTTGACAAAACACTCACGACTACATACGGACCAGTCCAACGAGACCTCAATTTTCCTGGCATCAATTTCAATCGCAAGTTGAAAAGCAGCACTTTCTATCCCACTATAATTTTTTTCCTTCGAATCAATCTGTCATGAAACTTTTTAGTCCTCTCCTTATAGAATCTTGCACTATCATAAGCTTCCAACCTCAACTCATCCAGTTCTTGTAATTACGACTTCCTTTCAAGACCAGCCAATGTAAAATTCATATTACACTCCTTCACTGTCCAATTAGCTTTATGTTCTACAACAACCGGTAAATAGCACATCTTACCAAATATCAATCGATATGGCGACATACCAATTGGCGTTTTATATGTCGTACGATAAGCCCACAGTGCATCATCCAATCTTGAACTCCAGTCTTTCCGATTAGGATTTATCATCTTTTCCAAAATACCTTTAATTTCTCTGTTTGAGACCTCAGCTTGCCCATTAGTTTGCGGATGGTATGTAGCAGCCACTCTATGGTGAACACCATACTTGAGAATCAACGCTTTCACACCATGGTTGCAAAAATGAGTTCCCTAATCACTGATCACAGCCCTTGGAATGCCAAACCTGCTGAATATATTTGTGTAGACACCCCAATTTCGTACCCCTGATATGTGACTCTGGCATGTGATATCAAAAACTGCTTAAACTTAACAAATGTCAAGTTACAGGAGTCAAAAATGCGAAAGGTAAAGCAGGATGCGCAAAACAGTAAAATGCAAGGGATAAAAGTGACAATTTTGAAAGTCAAACAGTAGCTTGGCGCGGCCAAAAAGGCTGTCTGGCGCCGCGCCAAGAAAGGCTAGGTTCCGCGCCCAGAGTGCTACAGTCCCACTCCCAGTTAACGCATTGTACAAGAATTGAAGGCTGGTGTACAAGATTTATCAACATACTGATGGGATTTTTAATCCCCGATGTATCCCTTTGTCCACCTATAAATAAGTACGTTGGGGTTCACTTCAGAAGAGACAGAAGAGATCACAAAGAAACGCTGAAGATTTTTCTCTGAGTTGTTATAACGCTGAGATTAGTGAGTGAAGTGAGATAGGGAGTGGTTAGCCCATAAAGCTTTGAAACCCTGCCCAAACTTTGCCAAACCAAAAATCCACCGATTAAAAGTGATCCCTAGCCTTTTAGTTAGGTATCCACCTTACTTCCCCAGCTCAAAAACTATAAAGTAAGTCGTTACTCTGCCCGAGTAAATAGACCGAAAACACCAAAAATAAGCCGTTGTTCCGCCCAACCAAAAAGGCCAAAACAACCACAAATAAGTCGTCATTATGCCTGAGTGAACGAGCCAAAACTACCAAAAACAAGCAGTCACTCTGCCCAAATCACCACAACAACAACAACAACAACAACAGCAACAAAAGATTCTCTCTCCCTGAAGGACAGAGCGAGCACACTCCGCTCTAAAAGGTAATAGCCTTTAAGGGCGTTATTTTTTAAAAGTTGTTCTTTAAATCCGGCCCAATTTACCTGAAAAACTGCTGGTATCCTGGTTTTATCCGTCTCGACCATCCACTGCTCCTGTGTCTGATCGCAAGGAAAGGAAAGAGCTATAAAGAAGGCTATGGCCACGGGCTCAATAGCCACAATACGCCAAGGAAACAGGGGAAGGCGGCCGTCTCTCCATTCCCGTATCATCAGAAAAGCCCACTCCAATCCGAAGGTGTATTCTTATAAACTTTCTTTCAAAAAAATACAGCGTGCCATTACCTTTTAGATGTTTGGTATAGCTTTATTTTCTGTGTGTATTTGAGTCTGGATATGTAACATTTTGCATCATGTACAAGTATATTGCATTATATGATAAATGTATGTACATGTTTCTTTTATTTAAAAAAATGGAAAAGGGACTAATAATCGCATGCATCCAAAGCTAATGCGCTCGGGACGACTGGCTCCTATCAAAACCACCACCCATGACCCTAGGACCCGTTACGCCACCAGCTCTATGCACCCGACCTCTGCCTCGGGCACGGCTAGACCCGACATCCGCGTCATCATCATCGTCACCATCTCGACGCCGGGTCTGCCGTACTGTGCTGCTCCCCCTGCAAGAGAACTCGTCAGCAAGCTTTTGATAAAGTTTGCTAATGTTGAAGAAACCCCGCAGCAGCTTCTTGTAGGTGGACATGTTTACCTATAAAAAAAGTGAGACAAGAAAAAGAATATATTAGTCTCCAAAAAAAAAAATTAATAATATATAGACATGCAAAAAAAATGATGGAAAAAAATTTATATATGTGTGCATGATAAGAAAAAGAAAAAAATAGTAATATAATAAAGGTAAATGTGTCTACCGAACGGGCCTGCTCCGGGACCCGACGCTCCTCGGGAATCTCGACATCTGGGAGAACCTCCTCTACCATGTGACCACCCCACTGATACTGGAAGGTAGAGAAGACATCATCAGGCTCTGCGAACTCTAGGTTCTCGTCGAGAAATGAAGTAGAAGGCCCTGGTCTGGCAGAGGCATCAGAATACCGCCTGGGCGCGGTGGGAGCAGGGAAAGGAGGATGCAGCACTAACCTCAAAAAATCCTCATACGCCATAATTGGAAAATCTGTCGCTGGCATGAGGTATTTCGACAGTCGATACTGTTTGGCGGTGATCGGGCTCTATCACCCGTGGTGGGGGCCGATGAGGCACCACTGGAGGTACTAAAATAGACTGATGTTGGTGATTAACCCGCTCGCCCTTGTATAATGAATCCACCATAATGGATACCATCAATATCCGGCAGCGGCTAAGTCCCAAAGCAACAGCATAATGCCCCTCCAGGCCCTCCCAAGGAAGGAAGTGCACTGTACCAGGACTCGAGCTCGTGATCCGTTCCCGCACTCATTCCTTATTTTTACAACCACCGTCCTGGGTTGGCTGAACCCTGTTCTCATCAACATACTGGGACACATACGGCGGCTGGTGGGCGCGTTGAAGGAGAGGACCCAGCGAGAAATGGAAAAATGAAAAGGCCCAGACCTGCATTAAAAAAAAAAAAAAAAGAAAAGCAGCAAAAGCAGGAAAGGTATATACCTCCCACGCCGGGGCAAATCCATTCAGGGTCGGCGAGTCATTCCGGCAAGCCCTGTCCATAGAAGCATATAATTTGGCTAAGCCCGCCTGTCCCCAGTCATAAGAAGGGATCCGCTCGAAGTCAGCCAAGCAGGCCAAGACGGAAACCCGCAGGGTGGTAGAGGAGTTGGCAAAGAGCGTTGTGCCAAGGAAGAAAAATAAGAACGCTCTAGCCACTCGGGTCACGGCAGCCATGTCATTTGCCGGCACCCCGCCCGGCATTGCTGAGAAGCCAGTTTCGCATGCTGCCAATAAAAATCTCGTCCGTCGATTTGAACTACGGCTCGAAGCCCAAGAGGTCCACCACCTCCTCTCGACGCCGATGGAGAGTAAAATCTGGGGCCAAAGTCTCCCCGATGCTGGTAGGAAAGCCAGTGATGGCGGTGAAGTGGCAAGGGGTCATGGTTGCTTCTCCCCAGCTAAAATGGAAGGTTTGGGTGGTGTCCCACCAGAAGTCCCGCAACACATCAAAGATCGGCAGATAGCTCGTGAAGGGACGGAAGGCGTGTAGAAAAGTACTAAAACCAAAGCCCTCCACCAGAAGTTGTGCCGCCTCGGGCAACATGTGATAAATATCCATGACATTAGTGCATGAAGCCCGAACTCTCTTGAATTTCCTGCGAAACTGGAAAAAAAAGAAGGGAAAAAGGCAAGTCCACTATCTTTATGTTCATTGTAAATGTTTTTTTGATAAACAATAATAAATAAGTATGAATAAATAATAAACATGTTACATGCATTATACTTTATGAATTATAAAATTACAGCATGTTAATGTCCTATTAAAAGATAAAGAAAAAAAATGAACATCATTTTTTAAATGTAAATAAACACTTACCATTTATATATATATATATATATATATATATATATATATATATATATATATATATATATATACGTACATAATACATATATATACATATATATATATATATATATACGTACATAATACACATGTAAATAAACATTTAGTTTATTTAATAAAAAATGTGTATTTCAAAAATATATGTTGTATTCTTTTACATCCTCTCAATAAATAAAATTGTACATTTTGTACATTTAAATATGTATTTTAGTAAAAAAAAAATAATAAGATTAAAGATTATGTGTATTGTTTTGCATTCAAATAATTATTTTTGCATCCGAAGCATCATAGAAATACATGATAAGTATGTATACTACATTTTTGCATTTATCATGTACATAATAAGATAAGAGAATGTTCATGCATGATGTTAGTAGGCATCCTATAATTATTTTGCATTGCATTTGCATCAAGTAAAGTAGTACATGCATCCATCATTTACGCTTATTGTCCAATAAGCTGCATTAAGGGTGCGCTAAAAAGAAAACAAAATGTCACCAATCATGAAAATAAATATTCTTATGGCATTTGCTATGTCCCTGCAACACAAGCATGCAATAAAAATGAATTTTAGGGCATGAAATATATATGTTTTGTCCCATATTTATCCGAAAATATGCTCAAAAATGTGTTAAGAAAAATTTAAATTGTATTCCGAAAAGTCCGTCTCATGAACATATTGCATGCAAAAATATGTTTTAGCCTAGGACATGCATCATATAGCTCCAATTGCATTTATAGTATAAATCATGCATACTAGGGTCAAATAGTGACCACTGACCACTAGATCAAACATGCATCGCAAGGATAAATTACATAAATTTCATGCATCATTACTTAATTGCATCATTTAAGCATAAATAGGACATGCATAAGCATCATTAATAAAGTCAGGAGTGCTTCAAAGGTTCCAAACAGTGCTAAAATCTAGCAGATCTGAAGTATATCCAGGCAAATCTAGAAAGAGAAAGCAACTTACAGAAGTAGGTGGATGATTGGAAACATAAGTGTTCCGGTCACGAAGAATGTTGCCCCAGTCATCTGTGGAGTACCGGTACTTGAGTTTATTTCGGACCAAGGGAGGAAACTCTTTCCTCCTTTCGTCAGATTCTAGGTTCATCGGAGTTTTCCCCTTCCTGGATCATGAAGAAGATGCCATTTGCTAGATAAAACACTCAAGTTGGCGAAGAAAAATTGAGAAAAAGAGCAAAAATAAGGAGAAAATAAAAAAAGAAAAAGAAAAAAAAGAAGGAGATCGAGCAGCAATGGCGGGCTGCGTACTGAGAGAAGAAAGAGAGAAAGAAGAAAGGAGCAGTGGCTCCCTTTCTCCCACTTCCCGTCCATAATAAGGGAGGAAAAGAGAATTTTTCCTTTTCCCCCCCTCCGAAGTTTGAAGCTGCGACACTTAAGTTCTCGAAATTTCGAAACTCCAAAGTGGCCCCTAAGCTTAACGAAGAGTTAACAAAATAAATTTTGTTAACCAAAATTTATGGCCATCCATCCGAGGACAAAGAAAAAATAATATCCCCAGCAGGTCAGCCGCAAAATAAGCAGAAAAGAAAAAAAATTCAGGCGGCAAAAAAAAAAGTAGGAAAAAAAGGAAAAAGAAAAAAAAAAGAAAAGAAAAAAAAGGGGGGGAGTCCCTAGCTCGAAGAAGCGAAAGTGGCAGAAGTGTCAAAATCAGCTGAATTCACGGCAGCCACTTAAGCATGGAAAGGTAAGAAAGGTAAGATATTTATGTCCTAATAAATAAATGAAATAATAAAAAAAACTCTTTTTCAAAACAAAAAAAAAAGAATTTCGTTTTTCAAAAATAAAAGAAAAGTCTTTTCCAAAAGATGTTGGTTTTTCAAAAATAAAAGAAAAGTCTTTTTCAATTTTTTTTGTTTAAAAAAACACAAAAAAGATGAATATTTGAAAAAAAACAAAAACACAAAAAAAGAGGAATATTTTAAAAACACAAAAAAAGAGGAATATTGAAAAAAAAAAACAAAGAGAGTGAGAAGAAAAGGAAGGAAGAAGAAAAATATTTTTTGGCAACAAATTTCGAAAAACTTGAAGAAAGTTTTCTTTGCCGTGCTCAGCGACAGATTTTGATCGGTCGAGTGCAGTTTTCGGAAAATTTGAAAGTTTTCTCATTTGTGTTTGGAAACAATGTATTGACCAGCCAGACACACTTTTTGAAAATGACTCTTAACATATTTCGATGACAGGTTTTGACCAGTTGGAATATGGTTTCCGAAAAACATTCAAATCTTCATACCGTATTTGGCGGCCGTTTTCGACCGTTTGAATACAGCTTTTCGAAAAACATGAAAATCTTTTTCCTGTTGTGTTCTTGGTCGGGTTTTTGACCCAAAGGACATAACATCCTCGTTGGTTGTAGTTTAGCTTTTGGCCTGAACTACGTTTGGTCTGATTTTCTTTATTAAGGAATACGTAGGCAGCCTACACTAGTAGGTCCGACCATCAGAGCACTTAATTTTCATATCTGCTTAAAAACTACGATAACCTATTATAACCGACTAAATATGTCTAGGTTATGGAGTTTGGTTAGCATGATAAACTGTTGCATTATAACTGTTACCTGTTGCATTTCTCTCTCATTTTAATTGAACAAAATTGGAGAGTCTATTGTTAATCAACGATATTCGTCTACTCAGTAAGCCTCGGGTTACCCGTAGACTCCATCATTGAGGGGCTCTGCAGACACCCCAATTACGTACCCCTGATATGTGACTCTAATATATGATATCAAGAACTGTTTAAACTTAACAAATGTCAAGTTACAGGAGTCGAAAATGCGAAAGGCAAAGCTGGATGTGTGAAACAGTAAAGTACAAGGGATGAAAGTGCCAAAAATAAACTTGAAATAGGACCTTGGCTCGGCCAAAAGGATGGTTTGGCGCCGCGCCAAGGCATGGTGTATTCGGCGCCCACTCAGCTACAGTAGCACTCTCCGTTAACGCATTGTGCAAGCTGCGAAGGCTGGTGTACAACGAATTGATACACGCTGAAGGGATTTTTAATCCCGGATTTGTCCTCCCTCCAGCCTATAAATAAGAGTGCTGGGCTCCCTTCTGAGACACACGAAATCGATCGCAAAGAAACTCTGAAAAATCTCTGCGTCGTCCTAACGCCGAGTTTTAGCGAGAGAAGTGAGATAGGAGTGTGTAGCCCACCAAAGCTTCCAAACCCCGTCCAAACTCTGCCAAAACACAAATCCACCGGTTAAAAGTGATCCCTAGCCTTTTAGTTAGGTATCCACCCCACTTCCCAGGTCAAAAAATCCATAAAGTAAGCCGTTACTCTGCCCGAGTAATTAGCTGAAAAACACACCAAATAAGCCGTTATTCCGCCCAACCAAAAAGGCCAAAACCATTCGAAATAAGCCATCATTCTGCCCGAGTGAACGAACCAAAATCATCCAGAATAAGCAGTCATTCTGCCCGAATCACAACAACAACAACACAACAACAACAACAAAGACTCCCTCTCCCTGAAGGACAGAGCGAGCACACCGCGCTCTAAAAGGTAATAGCCTTTAAGGGCACTCTTTTTTATTTATTTATAAAGTTGTTATTTAAAATCCGGCCCAATGTAGCTAATATAAGTCGTTGTGCTGTCCGGATTAGATTAGAAAATATTATGTAAAAGAGCCGTTATAATGACCAAATATTTTTAAATATATTTGTAATTATTGTAAGGAAATAGCTGCAAGTCCGTAAATAATGTAGCTACGGATGTGTTTGTTTTATTTTTCTGTCTTTTAATGCTTTGTTTATTTGCTAAATAAATATAACAATAAGCATACTTTAGCCAAAAACTATTTTTGAGACCGAAAGAGCGAGTTGAGTGCCTAGCACTTTCCCAACTCGTAACTTAGCCTCCGAACCCGTTTTCAATCTCTGGTTTTTCTTTTCTTTTTTGGTTTTGCTTTATTTTGCCTTAAAATAAAGATGACGACTCTAAAACTTTTTGGATCCAGTGGGGCCTCGCAACACTAGCTCCTTCTTTGCACTTTTCCGTTTTTCCCTAAAAAATGAAGAATGGGAATGGAAGGGTGATGTATTCCCATATCCTGGTATCTTCTAAACAAGTGATAACTTGATGCGGGAAACCCAAAGCTCCCATAGTGATCCGAAATGTGCCATAAGACTATTTTTATAAAAATCCATAGTGGGGGCGTCGCAACATCTTTTTTTACACTTTTCCGTTTTTCCCTAAAAAGGGAAAAATGAGAATGAAAGGGTGATGCATTCCTATATCCTGGTATCCCCTAAACAAGGGATAACTTGATGCGGGAAACTCAAAGTTCTCATATTGGATAAAAAATCCACTAAAGGCAACCGATGCGCATTCCAACGCGCTATCATAGACAGCACTCCTCTCGCACTTTTGATTTCGTCTTCCCCTAAAAAAGGGAGGGTGTAACGAGAGCAGTGGATGTCCCGCATCCGCACGTACGCGCACCCCTATTAAAAGGGCGCGCGGGACGCGGGCGCACCGTTCCCGGGAACCCACAGGCACGGACATAAAAATCTAGTGTCGTTATAATTAAAATAGGTAGAAAAAGTAAGAATAAAGTGATAAAAATGTTTTTTCTTAAAGATAAAGTTTTGAAATATGATAATTATTTAAAAACGGATGAAAAAATAAATGTAGACGATAATTTGTACACGGAGGGAGTACAACTTTTAAAGGTTTACATGTTTATTAATGGATTTAGAATTCGAGTTTTTTTGGTGGTTGTTGAAATTCATGATTTTGAATTTAAATTATATAATTTGTTTCACGTCTTTGTCTAGTATATTTTTTTCCATTTATATTTTCTTTCTTATTTGCAAGCGAAAAAACTAGGCCTAGGTATTATTTTCCATTTAGTTGTTTCATTATTATATCTGATTTTTAGGATATAAAGTCATAATTGTTTTGTGCATCATCAGGGTCGGCCCTGAGTTTTAAGAGGCCCATGACAAAAAAAAAAGGAGGGGGCTCTTTATAAAAATAAAATTATTTAAAGTATTGGGAAAAAGAAAAGTCAAGAATCATTTAAAGTATTGGGAAAAAGAAAAGTCAATATCTATTCTACACTAAATTAATCAACACGTTATAAGTTATATATAATTCATAGACTGAAAAAGTTCAACACGTTATAAGTTATATACAATTCATAGACTGAAAAAGTAACTGACTAAAATATATAACAACCTAGGATTTGAACCTATGATCTCTACTTTAGATCATGAACATCTTAACAATTGGGTGAAACCACTTAAAAGTTAATAATATTGACACTATAATATATATATATATATATATATATATATATATATATATATATATATATATATATATATATATATATTAAATATAAGGTAATACTCAATTATTTGGGGTCCTAAAAATTGGAGGCCTATGGTGGTAGCCCCTCTTGCCTCCCCCGGGGCTGTGCATGATTAAATATAATTTATTTGGAAATACAAAAAGGATAATAAAGTTACAAAGGGAAAAATAAGTTGTGATTGCATTGATTTGAAATGAGGTGGATTTGGATGACAATATTTTGTTAAAACAAAAATAATCTCTCCATTCCTTTTTTATGTTATGGAATGAAGCGCAATTAATGTAGGGTGATGACTAGTCGGTCTCATAGAATGAAATTATAATCGAAAAAGTTTTTTATATTTATTTTTAATCGTTAAAATACATTTTTGGTCATAAAATAACGAAGATTCCATTAATGAACAATAAACGCGTGCACAAAAGCCTGCGGTCAAACTTTAACATCTCATAACTAAAGAAATAATGACTAATTAAATAACACCGAGACATGATTAGAAGAAACGATATCTAATTAAGTAATATCAAGGCGAGATTGAAAGAAATGATAACTAATTAAATAACACCGAGACATGATTGGAAGAAACGGTGCCTAATTAAGCAACACCGAGGTAGGATTGGAAATGGAGTGAACTTTCGACACCAATTAATTAAATTTCAAACAATGCAATGTTTTATATTTTTTATATTTTTTATATTTTTTTATATTTTTATTAAATTAGAAGAAACGATTTCTAATTAAGTAATACAGAGGCATGATTTAAAGGAACGATGTCTAATTAAGTAACACCAAGACATGATTGGAAGAAATGATGACTAATTAAAAAACACCGAGGCATGATTGGAATAAGCGATGCCTAATTATTTATGCACCTATAAAACCATCGACGCTCAATTAATAAATAACGAAACTTGAAAAATGACGTGAATTATGTAAACAATGTGCATCTTGTCTTTATTTAAACAATGTGCGTCGATGTTTGTTAATTAGGCAACGCTTCTTCCAATCATGCATTTTTTTTATATAGATACGTAGTTTGTTAAATAGGCAACGATCCACTTTAAGAAATTTAATTTTGTCTTGTTTGATTATATATTATACTTCGTATTTATTTTTCACAAAATACTCAAGTGTACTTATTTACACGTTTCCTTATTTAAAAATCTCTGTGCGTCGTTGATAATTAATTAGAGGTCGCATCTTGCAATTTTTCCTTGTTTAATTATATATTACTACGTCGTTTGTTAAATGACACGTGAGTTTTTTGAAAGTTAAAACCGACGCACAATATTAAAATTAATAAACACATGTATTTTTAAACCGAGGTAGAATATAAAATTTTAATGTCTAATTAAATAGCACCGGTGCTTAATTTTTAAATAATGATACGTGGGTGACCATAATTTATGAGCTATTCTTAATTTTATAAACGATGTTTAATTAATGTTAAACATCGATATTGAATTACAAGATACGATGCCTAATTAAAAATATCGAGGCAGAATTTGACATATATTTAAAAATGAGAAATTAACAAACCTAACGTACAAATGATTGCATACCACGGTGGATTTATGAACCCAAATCTAACGTGCATTTATAAAAAAAAAAAAACTAACAACATGTATTTGTCAAACTAACATATAAAATTGGCCAAAACTTCATCTGTTTGTGATTGAGCTTATGTTGCACATCGAGGTTGGAGAAAGGAAAAAACTAGGTTCTAACGATTATTTTTTTATTTCTAAAATCGTAATTCATTTTTCGATTGAAGTTGAATGAAGGAGGAAGGAAGAAACTGGGTTGTAAAGATGTTTAATTTGAATTGGAGGTAAATCGATTACGAAAGTTTGACAAATAGATTGTTGAAAAATGAATTACGATTGTTGTTGTTGTTGTTGTTGTTGATGATGCTTCTTTTTTGAAGTGGTGCTAAACAGAGCAGTCAATGGCTAATTCGAAAGCTTCTTGAGTTTTTATCTCATTGAAAACGGTGGTGGGTATTTTAGAAAAAATATTATTAAAATAGTCATTAGCGGTTGAATTAAAAAATAGGGGAGTGGAGTGGTTACAATTTCACAAAAAAGACCTGTCGGTAATTATTCCATTAATGTAGTAGAATGTTTGAATCCGTCGAATGACTCAAAATTAAATGACAAATAGAACTTTTGATATTATTACGAGCTTAGTGTTAAAGCTGTTGGATGATTAAGTTGACGATAATTTGAAATGTTCATAAAAATAGCACATTTTGATGTTGAAATTTTAGTAGATTTGATATAATAACACTAACACTAAATCATGTAGTAATATCATAAAGTTCAATCTCGTGATATCATACCTCAAATCAAATAGCTTTAAAAACGCATCTAGATTCTTGGAGTATCCAAACTCAAGAAATAAATTGTAAAAAGTAACTTTGGACCACCTCAAGCCATCAAATCAAACCGCCATTAAAGGGGCTTTAGACTAATCACCAACTAGAGAGCAAAGAACAACACACTAAAAAAAAAAAAAAAAAAAACTGTACCAAAATGCAGAAATAAATTGATTTGTTTTATTTAATATATTAACGGAGTAATTTAACTTGTTGTCCCACAAATTAGTTAATCTTATTAAAAGATTTGAGCTTCCTAAAATGGGGTCTCCTCTTAGTAGGCCTAGTCAAATGAATCCAAGGCTTATCCCAAACAACTGCCTCGTAGTTATTCCAACCGGAATTGGGTCTTGCCGCCACGATAATTAGTCGGAAATTGGCTTCGCTATGAGCTTCGTCAACAATTTGCTTTTCGCCTTTAATCACCTTCTCGAAAGTCAGTTGTTCATGGCTATTCTCGTTGTATTCGCTCACCGCATAATTTCCAATCTCCACCACTAAAGGGTCGTTGGGGTCTTCGATCGGCTGCCAATCGTCGGCAGCCTTCCTTCCACTCAGAGTTGCGGAGACGTTGAAAAGTAATTCAAGAGAGAGAATTGTGATGAGGAGGAGATGGGAGGAGGACGAGGCCATTTTTGGAAGAGAATCTGAATATGGGAGGGAGGGAAAAAACTTATGTGCAAGTATGGTGATTGGGAACAAGGGGTATTTATGTTAGATTTATCCCGTAATGTGACCCATATGAATTAATGGAAAATAAAGTTTTAACATGTAAAGTATCTCACTTCGATGGTTAAGTGAGAATAAAATTATGTTAAAGCTTGGGAGTCTTAAAGTGGTACTCCCTCTTTCTGTGCCTTTAAAAATTATACGTAATATATACATAATAATGGATATATGTGTGTATATATATTTCTCATTGAAGATAATGATCAATGATCATCATCACGTCATTTCCTTAAATTTGGCATGTGGGCGGCTGTGAAGACTCTTAGTGATTAAGTTTACTTAATCACTAAGAGATTTCTTGATATCAGGCAATCCTTTCCTCTATTTAAGAGGGAGCAACCGCATAGCCAAAGAACGAGTAAGGAAAATAAAAGAAATCGGTTATGAAATGAAAGATTAGTCTCCGAGAATAGAAAGGGAAATTAAAGGAAAGTTCTCCTCGCCATCAAGGGGAAATTAAAATACAAGACAAGGTCGAAAATATCGCTTCCATAACTGCCGAAAAATAAAGTCGACATCATGGATCCAGGTTAGTTTCTATTATATATTCTTGTACATTAAATCGTGAGAATTATGTGTTCTAAGATTTTGGGTGTATTAAAGTATCATGAGTTTCTATGAAATGTTTTTTTTTATGTTTGGAACTCATGCATGTATAAAAGTATAACATGTGGTATCAGAGCTTAAGGTTGTGAACTCATAATTTTTCGATTAAGTGTATTATATTTTGACTGTAAAGTTTGTACTGTAATTGTACATGTAATATTTTGTTGCCCTTGTACTGTTCGGAGCAAAATTATATTTTGTGCAGTAAAGTTTTGCGCAATATTAATTGGGTGTTTAACACCGGTTATGTTGAATTTCAAGCTTTACCGAAAATTTGCAGAACAAATTAGATATTATGTTTTTATTTGCTAAATTAAAATTTATTGTTTTGTTAAAAGCTTGAAATATGAAAGTATAATTTATTGTTAAGACATTAATAGCTTGTTAGTCACCAAAGTGGCCTGGCTGAATGGAATGTTTAATACATTAAATTAATTTTATATCAGTTGTTCATGAGTACAAAGATGCCTCTAAAATGACAAGAAAAGTTGATTGAACAATTGATTTATAGTCTAATTGCTAGAAGGTCGTCCAAAGACGGACCATTGCAACTAGTCTATATCATTAAAGGGACTAATCATTGTACCTTGGTTAAATATGGTGTATATCCAAAGATAGACAACCTATTTGACTTTTGTGTGTTATGATTATCCATTAAAGTTTCTATTATATGGCATCGATTAAATTGTTTATGTGTTTAAGGCTTACCCAAAGGTAAACTTAAATACATGCTTAAAGTTCATGACAGTTTCTGAATTTATTAAAGTCAACTCAAAGCGTTAATGGTTGAGCATGTATAATGTTTTGCAGCCTCATTAAGTCTTTTCGCATCAGGAAGTTCAGTTGTTAAGTTCAACGGGCTAAACTATACAGACTGGTCTGAACAAATCCAGTTTACACTGGGTGTTATGGATCTGACATGGCTATAGTATCAGATGAAAAGCCCGCAGCCATTACAGAGACTAGCTCAGAAGATGACAAATCCATCTATGGGATTTGGGAGCGGTCTAACAGGCTGAGTTTGAACCTTATGAAAATGACTATGGCTGAAAATATTAAGCCATCGATGCCAAAGACTGAAAATGCTAGAGAGTTCATGCTGAAAGGTTAAAGAATATTCCCAGTCGGATCTTGCTGATAAATCCATTGTAAGCAATCTAATGGGTGAATTGACTACAAAGAAATTTGATTGGTCAAAGTCAATTCATGATCATGTAACAGAGATGTCCAACCTAGCAGCAAAGTTAAAGACTATGGGAATGGATGTGAGTGATAGCTTTCTTGTACAGTTCATAATGAATTCCCTTCGCCGAATTTGGCCGCCTGTGAATTACAACACCATGAAAGATAAATGGAACTTTAAAGAGTTAAAGGCCATGTTAGTGCAGGAGGAAGGGAGATTAAAGAAAATAAAAGATCACTCCATCCACCTCACAGTTTATGATAGTGCTAGCAGCAGCAAGTTTAAACCAGGTAAACGGGACAAAGGCAAGAAAAGTGATAAGGCCCCAATAAAGGTTTCTGAGGGCCAAATCAAGAAAAAGAAAGTTAGGTGTTTCTTCTGTAACAAAGAAGGACACGTAAAGGCCGATTGTCCTAAACGAAAGGAATGGTTCGAAAAGAAAGGTACATATTATGTTTCTGTGTGTTTCGAATCGAATCTTATAGAAGTTCCTATTAATACCTGGTGGTTAGATTCTGGTGCAACTACTCATGTGTCTCATGTTATGCAGGGATTCAGTATGATCCAGCCCATAAACGGAAATGAGCAGTACTTGTTTATGGGAAACAGATGAAGGCAAGAATAGAGGGCATAGGGACTTATAGGTTGCTTTTGGACACCGGGTGTCATTTAAACCCGAAAGATGTCTCTATGTACCGAATGTGCCCGAAATCTTGTTTCAGTAGGGAAGCTGGATATAATGGGTTATCGTTTTGAGATTTGTAAGGGCAGTTTTTTGTTGTACAAAAATAACTGTTTTTATGGGTCAGGAAAGTTGTATGACTCACTTTATCGTATAAATCTCAATAACGATTTTGCTGAATCTTTGTTTCATGTTGAAAGTAATGTGGGCACTAAACGTAGTACACCAAATGAAAGTTCAGCTTACTTGTGGCATCAAAGATTGGGTCATATTTCCAAAGAAAGGTTATTGAGGTTGATGAAAAGTGAAATTCTTCCTCAATTGGATTTTAGTGACCGGAACGTATGTGTGGATCAGATTAAAGGAAAGCGCACTAAAACCACAAGAAAGAAATCAGCCACAAGAAGCACTCAGCTCTTAGGGCCGATACACACCGATATTTGTGGTCCTTTGACGCTCCAAGTTGGAGCGGCGAACGATTTCATTACCTTTATTGATGACTACTCACGTTATGGTTACGTTTATCTATTGCATGAAAAGTCTCATTCAGTGAACATCCTCGAGGTGTTCATAAATGAAGTAGAAAGGCAGTTAGATAAGAAAGTGAAAATAGTGAGATCAGATAGAGGTGGTGAATATTACGGAAAATTTACTGAAAAGGGACAATGTCCGTGTCCATTTGCAAAGTTCCTTGAAAGTCGTGGCATTTGTGCACGATACAATGCCCTGACTCCTCAGTAATGGTGTTGCCGAGAGACGAAATCGCACATTAATGGATATGGTTAGGAGTATGTTAAATGATTGTTCCTTACCCCTATCAACGTGGATGCATGCATTAAAGACCGCTGCAGATCTCCTCAATAGGGTTCCTAGTAAAGCCGTCCCTAAAACACCTTATGAGTTATGGACAGTAGGAAACCCGCTTAAGGCATCTTCATGTTTGGGGTTGCCCAAATGAAGTAAGAGTATATAATCCACATGAAAAGAAACTTGATGCTAGGACAGTCAGTGGATATTTTATTGGCTATCCTGAAAAGTCTAAGGGGTACAGGTTCTATTGTCCTAACCATAGTACGAGAATTGTTGAGTCAGGAAATGCTCGGTTCATAGAAAATGGCTCAATCAGTGGGAGTGGGAAACCACGTGAAATTGACATTCAGAAATTCGGGTAGAAATGTCATTACCCGATATTCCTATCGAAGTTGTTGTTCCAATTGTTGTGTCACGCCAAACAACATACCGTAACAACAAAGTTAATGTTCAAAACCCACAAAATGAGAATATTATAGATGAACCAATCACGCACGAGCAAGATATTAATGAACCACAACAGAAGTAGCTTTAAGACGATCCGAAGGCGTAAAAGATCGCCTATTCCCCGATGACTATGTGGTGTACAATCTTGAGCATGAATGTGACTTGAGCATTAATAAAGATCCAGTCTCATTTAGTCAAGCGGTGAATAGTAACAATTCTGAAAAGTGGTTCAATGCCATGAAAGAAGAAATTAAGTCGATGTATGACAATGAGGTTTGGGACTTAGTAGAGTTACCGAAGGTTCTAAAAGAGTCGGTTGTAAATGGGTCTTTAAGACCAAACATGACTCGAAGGTAACATCGAAAGGTATAAGGCCGACTTGTAGCTAAGGGTTATACACAAAAGGATGGCATTGACTATAAAGAGACTCCCCAGTATCTAAGAAGGACTCTTTAAGAATTGTTTTGGCTTTGGTTGCTCATTATGATTTAGAGCTTTACCAATTGGATGTTAAAACCGCTTTTCTAAATGGTGAATTGGAAGAGGAAGTTTATATGGACCAACCGTAAGGGTTTGTGACCACAGAAAAGAAAGTTTAGTGTGTAAATTAAAGAAGTCAATATATGGATCGAACAGGCCTCCCGTCAATGGTATCTCAAGTTCAATAATACCATTACATCTTATGGTTTACCTGAGAACACCGTTGATCGGTGTATCTACATGAAGGTTAGTGGGAGCAAGTTCATACTATTGGTTTTGTATGTTGATGACATATTGCTTGCTGCAAATGATATTGGAATGTTACATGATGTAAAGGAATTTCTCTCTAAAAACTTTGAAATGAAAGATTTGGGTGAGGCATCCTATGTGATAGAATAGAAATATTCCGTGACAGTCACATGGATTGTTAGGATTGTCTCAAAAGGCCTATATTGATAAAGTTTTAGAGAGATTCAAAATGGAGAATTGTTCACCGATAGTTCCAATACGTAAAGGGGACAAGTTCGCCTAATGCAATGTCCCGTAAATGATTTGGAACGGAAGGAAATGAACTCTATTCCATATGCTTCTGGTTGGGAGTTTAATGTATGCACGCACTTGTACTCGACCGATATCGCCTTTGCCGTTGGAATGCCGGGTCGGTATCAAAGTAATCCCTAATAGACCACCGGAAGGCCGCAAAGAAAGTTCTTCGGTATTTACAAGGCACCAAAGATCACATGCTCACTACACGTGAGGTCCGATCACCTCAATGTAGTCTGTTATTCAGATTCTCGATTATGCCGGATGTGTTGACACCAAAAGTCAACATTTGGCTATTTGTTCCTTTTAGCCGAAGGAGCGCCTCATGGAGGAGTGGAAAGCTGTCATTGCTACGCCCACTATGGAAGCTGAATTTGTGGCATGCTTTGAGGCCACGGTTCATGGATTGTGGTTATGCGAATTTTATCTCGTGGCTTGGAATTGTCGACAAGATAGCTAAGCCGCCGAGAATTTATTGTGATAACTCTGTTTTCTTCTCTAAGAACGACAAGTACTCTAAAGGTGCTAAACATATGGAATTAAAGTACTTGGTTGTTAAAGAAGAAGTGCAGAAACAAAGAGTGTCTATAGAGCATATTAGCACCAACTTAATGATAGCGGATCTGTTAACTAAAGGATTACCACCTAAGACATTTCATGGTCATGTCGATAGGATGGGTATCATGGAAAAGTCCTTGTTAACATAATGGGCATGTATGTGTATATATATATACATACCGCTTGTTTTGCTCTTTAGGTTATGACACTCGAGCTCATGTATATGTTTTATGTTTCTCGCTTATTTACATTGTAATGCGCTCTAATGTAAGAAAGGATTTAGTCTTCTTTGAAGACAGTAAAGTTGAGGCTTATGGTTTTACCTCATTAATGTTAAAGATGAGTTGAATTAATTTGTGATACTTGGAAGGGAACATATCAATTTAAATGATGTGTAACCGCCATGATCCGATTAGTTTGACTTAATTAAAAGAAAGTCAAATTGACATTAAAGTGGATTTAACGTTGTATACACTTAAAGTTGTTAAATCCTTAAATCGTCATATGGGCCAAGTGGGAGAATGTTAGATTTATCCCGTAATGTGACCCATATGAATTAATGGAAAATAAAGTTTTAACATGTAAAGTGTCCCACTTCGATGGTTAAGTGAGAATAAAATTATGTTAAAGCTTGGGAGTTTTAAAGTGGTACTCCCTCTTCCTGTGCCTTTAAAAATTGTACGTAATATATACATAATAATGGATACATGTGTGTATATATTTTCCCATTGAGATAATGAAGTCAATTGACCAAAGTCAATGATCATCATCATCATTTCCTTAAATTTGGCATGTGGGCGGTTGTGAAGACTCTTAGTGATTAAGTTTACTTAATCACTAAGAGATTTCTTGATATCAGCAATCCTTTCCTTATTTAAAGGGAGCCAGCATAGCCAAAGAACGAGTAAGGAAAATAAAAGAAATCGGTTACGAAATGAAAGATTAGTCTCCGAGAATAGAAAGGGAAATTAAAGGAAAGTTCTCCTCGCCATCAAGGGGAAATTAAAATACAAGGCAAGGTCGAAAATACCGCTTCCATAACTGCCGAAAAATAAAGTCGACATCATGGATCCAGGTTAGTTTCATTATATATTCTTGTACATTAAATCGTGATAATTTATGTGTTCTAAGATTTTGGGTGTATTAAAGTATCATGAGTTTCTATGAAATGTTTTTTTATGTTTGGAACTCATGCGCATGTATAAAAGTATAACAATTTATAGTGTTGGAATTATTAGAGAATAAATATTGTATAGATATGATTAGAATATATTTGATTTACTAATACATAGTTGGTAGTCAATCTTTAGAATTTTCTTAGTTGTAATTCTCCCTAGCTCTTACATTGTATCAGATTTCATTAATCACTACAATACCAATAGATACATGGTGTGTCTTGATTAAGAAAAATTACGGATTTACTGTAACGCGCCGAGTCCGGAAGTTTAGTTCGCTACGTGTAACACGTGGCACTTTGGGTCATCCGGCCTACCACAAGTCGACATAAAATCTATAGATCTTTGTTGGTGCTTTCGGTGATAGTAGGTGACCACCTTATAATGTACATTGAAGCCGCATATCTATCTGATGTGCATAGGATAGGGGTGTTATAATCTCCCTCACTTAAATTTTTGGCATCCTCGTCAACGCCGAACCACACCACGAGCGATGCAAGATTCAAAAGGTGGCTCGTATAGGGATCAAGATGTTACTTCTGTTGGATTTGGCTCAAGTTCTAGAATAATCTAAGTACATTATTCATGTGGTGAATGTATGGATGTTGTTTGAGTTTCCAAAGAAACTCTTGGTGTTGGATGGTTTGTGCCTATAAATAGGCTTGGCTAGGACTCATTCTCTGTATGTGGCAAGTTGTAGTAGTGTGAGAAACACTTTGAGAGAGACACACATTTGTAATATTTGTAGTGTGAGAGGAGTGTGAGTGATACACGTTGTAAGCACTTTGTAATCACTTTGATAATAGTGATTTTGTTTGGTTACCGCCCGTGGATGTAGGAGAACTTCTCCGAACCATGTAAATATTGTGCCTCATTTGTTACTTACTTTGTGGGTGTGTGGGTTTGCAAAAATCCGTTCTGCATTTGTTTTTCAACAATTGGTATCAGAGCTTTGGCCGTGGCGATTGAGATTTTGGAATTTTCTCAAATAATTTTGAGATCGCAGTTGGATTGTTCTTCGTCGAATCAAAGGGAAGAACATTGGAATTAATCTCAGCGGTCACTTGAGGCTATCTGCACACTCACAAAAAGCAAGATAAGTCATTTTCCAATTTTTCTCCCTAAAGTTGGTTCTCGCCTCTGCTTTATCAGACGTTTCATTTAATGCCGAAAGGCTTAGTTCGTTGGCCCATTGTAATATTTGAAAAAGAAAAACTAGGCAGTAGGTGTTTTTTGAAAAAAGAAGGAAGGGGAATACTAGGCAGTAAGTGTTATTATTTTTTTTTTTTGTCATATTATTTTACTTTGGGAACTTTATTTCCTAAGATTTGGTTTATTGCTTTGTTGGGATAAGTGTTTGGATTTTTGTTTGAAATGGCGAAAAAGTTGAGTCTAGTACTAAAACTAGTACTAAATCACAAAAAAGATGGCCAAGTGTCTAGTATTAATCTTGAAGTTAAAAAGTTTGATGGCAAAAATAATTTTGGCATTTGGCAAGGCGAAGTTTTGGATCTTTGGCTATGCAAGACCTCGAATTCACCCTCGAGGAAAAGCCCAAGATATGAAAGATGTTGAATGGAATAAGTTTAATAGACAAGCTTGTGGAACTATTCTGCTCTTGTCTTGGGACAGACCAAAAATATCCGATTCATGAGGGTGTCTTTGGCAAAAGTTATGGAGACAAACTCGAGGCCAAATATATGCGTAAAAGTGTAGAGAATAAACTCTACTTGAAAAGAAGCTCTTCCGTTTTGATTACAAGAAAGGTAATTCGATGTGGACATTTAAATTAATTTAACAAGATCAATGATTTGCAAAATC
>JABEVN020000460.1:0-31423 GCA_013146195.2 Codonopsis lanceolata | reverse complement strand
GCATGGGTTTGTAGGTATACTAAACACACGAACACCAATCTTGTTGGCTTTAGTGATGCCGACTTGGCCGGCAAAGTGTTGATGACATGAGAAGTACATCCGAGGATGTGCTTTTATCTAGAAACAATCTGATTTCATGGTTTAGCAAGAAACAAAATCTATCACGAATCCGAGTATATAGCGCTGGTAGTGGATGTACACAACTTTTGTGGATGAAACAAATGATCAAAGATTATGGTTTGCACAGTTGATATCTTAACCATGTATTATGACAACACAAGTGCAATAAGCATAGCTAAAAATCATGTTCAACACTCAAGAACAAAGCACATAGATATAAGACACCATTTTATTAGAGACTTAGTTGAACAAGGCATTGTCTCATTGAACATGTTGGTACGTAAAAACCAATTGGCTGATATTTTTACTAAGAGTCTAGATTTTGAGAGATTCATAAATCTTAGGAGATCTCTCGGTATGTGTGCCATGTAATCCCTCATTTAAAAAAAATTATTAGGCATATTGCATTGTTGTTTAGGGGGCACACTAGATTCACTCGATGTTTTAGTACCTCCTTGATTGTATTGGTGATTCATTCAAAAATTATTGTGATCTTTTTGTTCAAATTCTTCTCACCTTCTCCCAATAAAGTTGTAATTAAATTGAAAAATTTTCTGTTAAACCACAAAGGAAAGAGCTACCTTTCGAAATTTTTAGGATGCTGTAATTTGTCAATGTACTATGAAGTTTAGACTTGCATGGGTTGATCTTGACTAAATTGACTCCTTTTAATTAACAAAGTGTGAAAGCTACCTAACGGAAAAGAGCTACCTATGAACAAGGTTGTGGCTTCATTCTTTTGGAACTATGAATTTTCGAATTTCATGGGTTGATCAATAAGTAAAGTTGCTACCCTTGGTAAATAGTGTGAAAGGTTCCTAGTGGTGTTTGTCAAATTAGCTTGAAATAAAGTAAAGCTTTTTTCATAGGGAAATAAAGTACCTATGATGTTTATGGGCGTAGTTGTGTTTATTTGGTGAAAGAAAAATGAAGTTTTGAACATAAAATCACAGTCTTTGGTGAATGTGTTTTCCATTGCTACAACATTGGGAACTGCAATCAGATGATCTAGGCATATCACTTGTGTGTGTGTTTGCATTCTTTCCTTTGATTTTCTCTTTTGCATATTTTAGACATGCTTTCTAGGACATATAGTTGTTGGATATCAGCCTCCTAAGTTTCTGTCCTTCAAACTGATGCATGTTTTGCTTCTAGTTCACAAAGTCAATATTTTATGTGGCTGTCTAAACTGATGTGCTCTTCTTGAGAATTAGAACTGGTTTCTTGTCTGTGTTTGAAAATCTTGTGTGTTTTCAATCCTGTTTAAGTATGATTTGTGTATTCTTTAAATAATTGATGAAATCAAATTTTTAAGAAATCAGATTGTGATTAAATTCTTCCACATTTCTCTCATGTTCATAACAGCAGATGCTTATCTTAATTCTATCAGGCAGTTAGCATTTGATTTTTCATCCAAAGTTTGAAATTTGAATTTCTGGTTGTGAGACTCCTCACCTTCTCTCATTTAATAAATCAACGGCTAATTGTAATTAGTGGAAGGTTTAGTGTTTGTTCTTGCAGAAACACAGGACTCTTCTCAAAGGCTTTCTCTCTTAATTCTCTGGCAATCCTCTCAGTTCTCCATCTTCTCCCCAAAATTCGATTTCATTCATACTCCTTCGATTTCTATCAATCTCAAATGGATTCCTCTTCGACGAACCCCAAATCGTCAAGATCTGTTGCAGCAACATTCAAAGAGACAATGAGCCCCAATTCCTCAGAAAATCCCTCAACAGCTATGGTAGTGTTTCAATCGTTTCATGAACCCCTCACAGTTATACTTCCGGGAGAAAAGGGAAGCGAGATTGACGTTGACAATCCAGGGGATTTTTCTGGCTTACCAAAAATTGGTAACCCTAGCTCTCGCCGTTCGAAAAGGCAACGGGGTATTCCGGCCAACTATGAAAACCCGTCTGCTGCCGATGTTCAAGCGGCAAAGAAGAACAAGGTCGGACCGGGATTCTTTAAGGAATCAGTCGAAATTGCAAGCGACTCGGATGATCAGGATTTTGTTCCTCCAACCGGCTCTATACCCCCCGTTCGAGAGCCATCTCCGTCACCAATATCTCCTACCTCTCCTCATGTCCAGAACGACGTTCAAGACGATGATTATCCTATTCCCTCAACTAGGGTTGTGTTCCCGTCCGTCTCATCATCTCCACCAAGAAAGAAGACACAGTCAATGGAAGTAAGTCCTTCTTCTCATTCTGATGATGATGTTGTCAAGAACCTAGTCAAGTTGAAGAAGGCTTGTTCTTCTACATCTGGTCCATCCAACACGCCTCAACCAGAGGACATGCCAAGTCAGCCTAGCTCTTCAGAATTCGATGATAGTTCTGACAAGAACTATGAAGAGAAGGAGGGGTCTCCTGAAGAGAGTGAAGACTCTGAAGTTGCTTCTGCTTTCACCGTCGCTCCGCCGCCAAGACCAATGTTGCTCCCATTGCTGCAACATTCAAACGGTCAAAACCATTGGGTACTCCTTTCTCTTCAAAATTCATCTCTAAGGCTGCATCTTCTAGGTATAATATTTCTAGGAATATTATTGATGAACGAAATGTTGTGCCCTCTTTGTTGCAATCTTATAATCTCACTGCCTACTTTTCTGATAGAGGTCTTATGAACACTGTTTCTCTAGCTGCCCCATACTTCAGAGAGTTGATTCATGAATTTTATGCAAACATTGAAAAGCGCATTTGTAATCCATCTGATTCTAGCTTCGAGAAAGTTTTTGTAAGAGGGAAATGGTACATTTTTTCTCCCTCTCTCATCAATTCAGTTCTTCACACTCCTGCCTCTGGCAACTTTGATTTTGTCCTAGATCTAGATTCTTATGTTGTTGAATTGTCTGGTGGAAAACTCTCTAAGTGGCCTGTTAAAGGCACTCCTCTTAGCACCTCCCAACTCTCATCTCTTTATGCTTTTCTTCACAAAATTTGTTGTGCAAATTGGTCACCTTCCACAAATTCTAATGTCATCACAGAAGAGCATGCCAAAGTCCTTTATCTCATTAGGACTAAGGGCACCTTTGATTTTGGACATTATGTGTTTAGAAAGGTCTCCTCCATGGCAGAAACATGAGGAGACAAAAGGTCTCTCATCTTTCCTTCCCTCATTTATAAAATTCTTGTGTCTCAAGGTTACAAGCCATCTCCCTCCATTCGTTTATCTCCTCTTCTGGAACCTCTCCAGTTTTCGGCCAAACTGTTAAGAGGTGATAGGGTAGTAAATTTGCCCCTTCCTTCTACATCTGATCCTGCCTCAGCTGGTCCTAGCTCCTCTCATCCACCTATCTCTCCATCAGTTCAAGTTCCTCCTGTTGTTACTCCCATTGCACATCTCATTGCTGCAACATCTGTTGCAACATCCACCATGTTTGCCCACCCAACTGCTCCCATCTCAGTGTTCTTTGTCAAAGAACAATTAAAAATGGTTCAGTCTCAGCTTGTTCTACTTTCTGCTCAAACCTCTTTTCTCACCTCTTTGGCTGCACAATATTCTGCTTGGCTAGATAGTCATTCTGGTCAAATAGGGGGTGAAAGTGAAGCTGATGCAATAGTTAGTGAAGCTGATGAAAGAGTTCCTGAAGCTGCTAGTGAAGCTGCAAGAGTTCCTGAAGCTGAAGCTGCAGCTATTCCTCCTCATGATGCTGGTTCTGATCCTATGTAATTTTGGTGATTGGTAGTTGGCTGTTCTCATGGATAATTCTGAACATTTATTTCATTTGGTTCTGTCTTTTTAGTCCTGTGATGATTGGATATACTGGAACTCTTGTAATAAGTAGTTGTAGTTTTAATCATGTTTCCATATGGTGTATTTTTGATATTATTTTCAGGGGGTGTTTGTCATTGATAACTTCTTGCAGGTCATCTTTGGATATTCAGGATTTGACCAAGAATGCTCAACAAAGGGGGTGATTGTAAGGGTAAAATAGGCGAAGCCTATTTTATCTTGTTTTCACCTTTCTTGGTCAAAGAAGGATATTATTTTAGTTAATGGTTATTTAGGTGTTAGATTTTGATTAGGATTCTTTTGGTAGATTGATTTGAAAATCTTTCAAAAGATTTAGGCAATATATTTTTGGTAACTAGATTTCTGCAAATAAATTGGTTATTCAAAGTATCATAGTCTTATTAAGAAACATAATCTTGCTTGTTCAATTGCTAATCTCTTTCCTAGTAGGAGAATGTTTTCTTGTGTCGTGTACCTACAGGATGGTGGCTTATATATGGAGGCGGGATTTCGTGGCTTTATGTGTGCGAGCAGTGAGCTTGAAAGAGAGAAGATTAGAAGCCATAAACGGAGAGCAATCTTGGTAGAGTTTTGTAGCAGTTCAACCATTCGAACAGGAGCTGCTTGAAGCTTCAGAGAACACAACATCAACAGCTTCCTTGAACCATTGAAGAACTGTTCTTTTACTGCTTCCTTTTTCTGTCATTAGGAAGTAGATTTTCGTTCTTTCTTCCCACGTTTGGTTAGTGTTTTATGTAGGATTTTTGGTTCTCCAAGATACTATATCTTGTGCGAATCTTTGTTAGTTATTAAGTGCAAAACAGTGTTGATCTTAATATAAATTGTGTGGCCTTGAGGCTTGATCTACAAGTATCAAACTTGTAGATTGTTTTGATTAAAACTTGTCTCCAAGTTCTGTTTGAAACTGAGTTTGTCTACAAATTTCCGCTGCTATTGTTTTTTATATAATTTACTGTCTTCATTGTGACTGTCATTGTTGCAACAATCACTGCAATATTGGCAATCACATTGACGTATATCGAGAATCCGTGATATCACGTTCTTTCATCATTCATTAATTATTAGGGGTAAATGATTCGACTTATAACAAATTATGAGCTGAGCCGCATGTCATTAGTTTGAGAAAAATCAAATCAGAGCTAAACCGTTTAAAGTCTTGAGCTAAACCGAACCGAACTATGATGGTTTGACTTGGTTCTACTCGGTTCCGTGGTTCGGTTTTGCGGTTTGGTTTCATGGTTCGGTATGAATTTAGAAAGAGTTCTAATCATTCAAAATTTAAGTAAACCAAGAAAATATTATCAAAACACGCTAAAGAAAATACTAAAAAATTAAATATAATACAATTATATTCATAAACTCACTTTTAAAAAAATTGCACAAACTTTCAAATAAAAGGATTTACATTTTTAATTTTTATAATCAATAAATTGAATCCAATATAATAAAAATACAATAACGTACATGAAATTAAAAACGTTTATGTAAATTCAAAAAGTCTAAAGACAAATTCCTAAATATTAATATTAGTCTTATAGTTTATATAGTATAAAAATATTAATAGTATAAGAGTACTAAAGTATAAAGGTTAGGAATTCTAAAGAATTTGTTGTTTGGCTTGGTGGTTCGGCTCAAAATGGTTTGGTTTGGTTCGGTTTGACTCGACTCAACATGTCAAGTCGCAAATCAAACCAAACCGTTCGATTTCTCAAAATCTCAAACTGAGCCGAACCATAAAACACCTAAAACCAAACCACATGGTTCGACTCGACTTGATGGTTTAACACTCGGATTGACACCCTATTATATTATAAGGGAGACTGCATACTATTTTGCCTTATAAACGCGTTTTGTAGTGAGTAAATTGATTATCCGACCTTACCAAACTCTAGCTTGTGATTCTTGACTTGTTCATCTCTCTCTCTCTCTCTCTCTCTCAGGTCATAGTAATGGAAATCGTGATGTGAAACGACAATGTGAGATTTGGTAAGACTTAATATTAAAGTTTTGATAGAAAAGGTCTTACAATGTTTTTGTGGTTTAGTATATAAAGGGTTCCTCTCTAACAATGCAAGACACAAGAAGAAGGTTCTAACTACTCATTTCACAATGGCAAGCCTTGGGAAGTTGGGGCAATGGCCTCATCTAGCTTATGCTATGACATTTTGTTTGATAGCCACCAGTGTTGTTGCTGATTCTAAGCCTTATATTTATGCTTCACCGCCCCCGCCATACATTTATAAATCCCCACCACCACCATCTCCGTCACCGCCTCCACCATACGTTTACAAGTCACCACCGCCACCATCTCCATCCTCACCTCCACCGTACATTTACAAGTCACCACCTCCACCATCCCCATCTCCACCTCCGCCCTCACCCTCACCCCCTCCACCCTACGTTTACAAGTCACCACCTCCACCATCACCATCACCCCCTCCACCATACATTTACAAGTCACCACCTCCACCATCACCATCACCCCCTCCACCATATGTTTACAAGTCACCACCTCCACCAGTTAAGTCACCTCCACCTCCCTACTACTACAAATCTCCACCTCCCCCTAAAAAGTCCCCACCTCCTCCATACTACTACAAGTCCCCACCCCCTCCTGAGAAATCACCTCCTCCGCCATACCACTACACGTCACCACCACCTCCTAAAAAGTCCCCACCTCCTCCATACCACTATACATCCCCACCGCCCCCTAAAAAGTCACCACCTCCACCATACCAATACACATCCCCACCACCTCCAAAAAAATCTACTCCTCCTCCATACCACTACACATCCCCACCACCTCCAAACAAGTCCCCGCCTCCTGCATACCACTACAACTCTCCTCCACCTCCAAAGAAGTCCCCGCCTCCTCCGTACTACTTTAAGTCTCCCCCACCACCTTCACCATCACCACCTCCTCCATACTTCTACAAGTCACAACTAGCACCCTCAAATTCTCCTCCTCCTCCTGCTTACTACTACCGTTCTCCTCCACCTCCAAGACACCACTAAGGTTGTATCCTCCTTTAGGTCAACTTCGAAGGCGATGAGAATAATTTTACTTCTAGGAGAAACTTTGAAGAAATTTCCATGATTATAGTTAAATTTAATTCTAAATCTGTGTGCATTCATTTGTGAAATAAATGGGACATCCTCAACAACATATGAATCTTTTTTAACCTAATCAATATATTGTAATGGTTCTTTCAATCAATGAAATACATCATTTTGTGTTTTAGTTCCCATTTTAATAAATTATCATTAAAGCAATTGTTGTGGAAAAATACTTTTTTTTGTACAAATAAATACTAATTACATTACAAATACATTACACTGATGTTGAGGACATTTCTATTTTCTAATCAGTTTACGGCCATCTCAACTTTATAGCTGTTTTAAATTGATATGTCAAAAATGATTTGAGTTTTATTATGTGATCTCCATCATCTCCGTAGGACCTTCATGGCAAGATTTGTCAAACAGGGTGTAAACACATACTCACAATACCTTGTGTAACAATGCAAACGCAAGCGAGACGACTCAATCCCAAAACTTTGTCAAATTAGAGTTTTGATTCCATATTAAATTATCAACTCATCTAAAAACATAAATTTTTAAAGAGTGGCTCAACAATATATATCAAGGTTGTGTGTGTATGTGTTTATATGTTTTAAGTTTTGATATTCGTTTTTAATTAAATCCTTTCAAACAAATTTGAAAGGTCTATACGAAAGTTAACTTTATCGAAACAAAATTATCTCTCGAGCACGTTAGACTAAGGGTCCGTTTGGATGTATTGATTTTTAATTCAATAAATATTCAAATTCTATAGAATTTAAAACTTAGAAAAAATCATAGCAATTCTATTGTTTTGATAATATGTGGAATTCAATTGTAATTCTACATTATATTTAAAATAAGAGTTTAATAATAAATTAAGTATCTAGTTTAGTTTAGTGGTATATGTTTGTTACTTATTATAAATAATAAATGGCAAGGGTTCAAATCTTGCTAACAACAAAATTTTAAAAAATGTACATTTTTAAAAAACTGCGTATAGTGGTGGTGGTTAACGGCAGAGGTAGTTGGAGGCGGCGGTGGCCAGAGGCTGTGGCAACGGCGGCGGCGACCGAAGGTGGTACAATTGGTGGTGGTTGAAAGTTGTTGTGGTGGTGGTAAAAGGAAGATGGGTTATTACCATGTAATAAGTGATCAAAATTTTGAATTTAAATTATTAGAATTTAGGATGGAATTAGTTTTATGGAATTGAGTAATATAAAATTCCAACTCAATTCTAATTCTAAATTTTAATTATATTTCCAAACAATGGAATTGATTTTGGAGGCCCCAATTCCAATTTCAAACTATGAAATTGAGGTATCCAAACATACCCTTGTAAAATAAAATATTTCAACAAATAAAATAAAAATGACCTTTTTCTGTCATGTGACAATATATAATAAAATAACAGTTAAAGTAAAAAAAACGAATCTTAAGGCAACTGTAACGCCCCAAACTCGGGTCCGACCATTTGGACCCACAATTTGGTCACGTCACCACCAATCAATACTTAAAATCATAATAAATCGCAACACTAATAATTAATCAACATTAGTATCTCTCAATTGTAATTAAAATACAACCACCAATGTCTGAAACGAAATCCAATATAAAGCCAATTAAAAATAATAAAATTTTCAAAATACGAATGAATTATAAATGTCTAAAATTTCTTTGGTCATCTTCATTCATGTACTCGGAACAACTCATCTAGCCAAGTTAAACGTTACCTGGAAGAGAAAGAATAGGAAAGGGTGAGCGAGCAATGCTCAGCAATTTCATATACAACTCCTCCGGTTACTAAGGAGGAGTTGACCGAAATAAATCAAAGAACCAAAATCGAACGTTCAAATATCTGTAATGCAAAAGTCAAAATAGTCAAAAGTTCAAATATTCAAATTTCAGATCTATTTTTAGGATTCTAAGTAAAGGATAAAGATATAACGAATGACTCGAGTAATCCAATTGTCACCAACCGTCCCATACCAGCTGGCGACAACGGACGACTCACAGATAATATTTAGGATTCCAAACGAAAAATAATAATGCAAAGGACGACTCGAGTAGTCCAATTGTCACAAATCGTCCCATACCAACTGGAGACAACGGACGACTCACAGATACCAAGATCACATAAGCGGTCAAAGACCTGTTCGAACAATGTTCCAAATAAAATTCTAAAGACCTTAAAGGTAAAGGTTTATAAAGGGTATATCCGAATAACTAACCATTTGTCTAGTGGTTAAAAGGGTTCGAAAGGTCACATTAACCCGTGACTAGGTAAATCGAAAGGTCACATTAACCCGTTACTAGGTTATTTGACTTAGTGATCAAGGTAGGACTTTTTAAATAATCAAATACATTTTACAGAACCAGTATGAATGACAAACACATTTATGTATCAAATAGATATCTCACATAAAACATGATAGGTATGTGAGATTTAACGAAGGAGCATAATCATGAGTAATCAAATGAATGAAATCGACGGAGTTCAAAATCAAATACCGATACAAAATCGGCCCACGTTTTCAAAGGAAAGACATTTATCAAAGAAATAGCGGAAGCCTAAAAGTATGGAACGAAAAATTCAAAAGACCTAAATGAGCTATAATCTCTTACCTCAAATCGCTTAGCAAAATAATTCTTGTCACGCGTACAATCGTCTCACGCTCGTTCGTCCAAAACTAGCATTTAACGAAACAAAAATTACCGACTAATATCTTAATAATAAAATTACTAAATTATAAGTTTTTTTTCAGTACAGACTATCTACTAACATTAAAAAAAAATTATCTCTCCATCCCATCCACCAAATCTATCTACTAATCAACATTACATTGTTATATATAATATTTAGTAATTAACCACATACTAAACTCACACACATAACAGTACCCATCACTCCAAAGTAATTCTCACTGATTTACTGACCATGCACACATACATCAACATCTTCCTCCAATTCAAGCACTATTCACAACACACAAACACACACGTATACCATACACACTAGAAGACAACCAACCTAATACTCTCTTTCCTTTATTAATCTTTTGATGTCTTCTCCCCCCTCAGCTCATATATATATATATATATATTATTATTTTTCTCCAAATCCATTTAAACATGCTATGTTTCATATTCTACAAATCCAAAATTTACAATTGAAGAAAAGATACATAACTCACCTCAAATTATAATACAAATCCTTCTCTATTCGGTGTCCCTATTCACTCGTCGTCCCTCTCTCTTGTTCTGCGGCAACTCTTTCTTTCTCCCGTTCTCAAATCTATTTATATTAAACTATACTAGGTTTTCTAACCCTAAACTGCAATCCTTAAATTAACTGGACCGAAATTAATTAACTAATAACAATTTGGAATTAGTATTAAAGTTTTAGTCAAATGTGGGTCTAGCCCGACCCAATCCAATTAATTACTAAATAGGTCCAAAATAATAAGATTAACTGAAAACAATTATAGTATTAATTAAATAAGTCTAAAACAATTATAATTTTAATTAACACGAATTAATATATATATTTTTAATTAAAATTATCGAGGTATTATAACAACCGTCTCAAAAATTAATAATGCGGACAAGAATTTTTTTTTTATGTTAATACTAGATTTTTATAAATGGGAAAAATAAGGAAAACAAGCTTAAAGGGGAACAACCAACCTTACCCTTAAAAGGGGGGACAAAGGAGCCTTACCTTGGAGAAAGAAACAAAAATTAAAGCTAGATAAAACAAAGAAAGAAATCTAATAATTACGATAACGACTCTTCGTACGACGCTTTGACCTTCTGAGACTTGGGGTGTCAAGATCAAGAGCTTCAAATTGGGCGTGATCGTTATCAGAATCTTCCTCTTCGATAGTTTGCAGAACGACAAATTTATTAGGGGAGACAATGTTCATAGGATGACAGTGCTGAGGAGGTGAATTGTGCTGTATATTGGCTTGGGGATTTATACAAGGACTGAAAGGGAGGGAGTTAGGGCTCAGGTTGGAAGAAAGATTTTTATGACTATGAGATGGAGATGTTTGAATTGGGGACCGGTTACCTTCTGTGAGGTCAAATGGAACAGCATTCGATGAAGAAGGTTGCACTTGTGATGGGCTACTAGCTGTTTGGGATGGACACACCGGGTCTGGGCTGCGAAAGGTGCTGCTAGAGGGAACATCCATTGCTGGCACCTTAACTTGGGGATTAGGAACTGGGATGGTCGAGTCTTGAGGGGGAGCTTGAGCAGTTTGGATGGGCGTTGATGTTTTGGCCGATTGATCATAACCTGTGATAATCTGGACTGGATGAGTATTGGCCACCTGGTGCAAGTGAGATGTCGTAGGGTCTGCTTTAGATGGCTGAGTAGTACTTGAGGAATTATGGAGATCAGAAGAAGATACTTTTTCAGCTTGATTAATCGGGCTAGGATCAACATCAATAGGAGGAGAACCATCTAATTTCTCATGTTGAGATGATGTGGAATTAAAAGGGTCATGCTTGGATGCATGCGGGGAGATACATTCAGAATCAATATTATTAATATCAACAGTATTTGGGACAGTACCTTTATCAGGCAAAGCAGAAGGAATATCAATAGGGTCAACTAGATTAGGTAGATTATTCTTCTCCGAAACAGGTAAGTCTTTTTTTGGAGTCCATCTTTGGCGAATTGGAGGAGGAGCGGGCTTGGGGATATTCTCAGATTGAGGAACTGGGTTCTTCGCTTTGCAAGTGAGTTCTTGATGTCCCTGTCGAAGACAATGATTACAATATAGTGGCATATTCTCAGCCTCTAAAGGCTGCCAGAAACTTGGATAAACTCCTCCACAGTCTACCCAAATCCTAGAAGGACACGGCTTGAGCAAGTCAACTTCGACACAGATCCTAGCAACACTAGGGCGGGTGAGAGTGATAGTAGGCTGATCTAACATTAATGGCCTACCAAACAATAAAGCAATCGAAAAAAGAGCAGGTTTAGCAAATAGATGAATCGGGAGACCCGGTAGAGAGAACCAAACCAGGACAATCGAACTTTCAACATCAGGCCGGAAATTCGGAGACCATTTAAAAACTCGCATCGGATATTTTCCCAAGTACCACTGATCCTTGATCCATAGACGTTGATAGTCTTCGTCATGGTGAGCTTGGATTAAGACATGTTTGGCGTCGAGATGGCCGATAGTGAAGGCTGCTTTTAGGCCTATAGTATGAAAATATTTGCGTGTTGCTTCCATGGAAGGACGACCGTGGGAGAACTTCCCTATCAAGGCATGGCTAAAAGGTTTTGCAAGGGGTTCGATGATAGCTGGAGAAAGTTTTAAAGCTGGTTCACCCTTGTATGAAGACTGGGGGATAACAAAAGATGGAGAAGCCGAGGTTGGAGGCGTACTGAGAACAGCAGCAAAGGAAGGAGCAGATGGCTTAATAGGCGGAGGATCTGGCGGCAATGGAGGCACAGCCTCCATCGGTTCAAAGGTAGAAAGACGGCTGAGAAGAAAGTCGCACCTGCGTGAGAAACTAGGTGTTTAGGGTTTTTTGGCTTTTTAAGTCACCTCTGACAATAGTAGAATTGCGGACAAGAATATAGAAGTTAAAGAAAACACCAAAGTCATCACATTTTTCCATTATGTAAATAGTATTCTAGTAGCAATTATTAGAAGAAAACAATTTAAAACATACAGAAAATAAAGTGAGCGGAAAAATGATGCGGAATACACAACATTGTGTTTTCTTGAAAAATTCGAGCGTGCGGTGTTGTTACAACGTAACTTTTGACTCTGAATAAACCACATGATGATGATCTTTGTGAGACCTACAAAACACAATGGGTGCAGTCCCGTGATACACACATTTTATGAACAAAAAACATTGTTTAAGCATTGTTAGGAGACTCAGAAGTTTTTTAGTCAAGTTTTGGTTTTTTCTAATTTTGGTTTATTTTTGCTTTTAGGGTTTGTACCTATTTAAAAGTTTTTACGGTTTGTTTTTGGACAATTTTTGCGGTCATATGATATTGACTCTCTTTATTCCAATATACTCGGTATTCTTTTAATCAACGTGAATTGATATCTAATCGTCGTATAGGGTGTTGTTGGAAACAGTATAACTTGATTACCCTGACGGTCGCGATTTAGAATAAGGCAACCGCATTAGTTTGGCAGAAAGTTTATGTTGTTTTAGCGGTCGCGTTCAGGGAGAGAAGGCGACCGCATTGTGGCAAGGTGGTCGTGTTACATGGAGTAACGCAACCGCGTTCGTGCGGCAAAATAGTTTTTATGTTTCCTGTTTAAGTCAGTTTAGAGTTTGGTATTATATTCATATATATAATTGTAACCCTAAAACGTGTATGAGGTTGGCAAAATAAAATTTTAAGAGTATGTTGGCCTCAATCTCTCTCTTTCTCTCTTCTCTTTGATTGATTTTGTATTACTCTATTAATTGTTTGCAATTGCTTCCGCTATGCACAACAATTGTAAATCTCAATATGATTTAGAGGATTATCGATGATAGTTGTGCACAATCTCAACAACATCTATTTGTTACTTTAGGGCTTTCACTTCATCAAAATATAACAACTCTGTAGATGCCTCTAGAGTCTGTTTTAACTTTAAATTGATGTCTAGATTTTCAACATTCCTGTCTCTTAAGTGGTACTTTTTAGAAGGTTTCATCGGGCAAATAATTGTCTCCTAAAGGGTGTATTATCCTTACCAGTGTCTTTTACTTTATCAAGTTATTATTATGACATATGAATGGGAAACACATTCATGTAAACAACCCTATTCAGTTTTATCCTTACTGATGAGCTTGGCCCAAATCCTGATCACGAGTCAAGCACATGAGCCTTTACGTGGTAAACACATGGGAGAGAGGGATCAGGAAAGAGGTCACCCGAACAGGATAACCCGGGATAAACATTCTACATACATCCCAATCAAGAATCCTTCTATAGATCTGTCTGAGTAGGGAGCAAAGCTGCTCGAATAAACAGATATTCATCCCAAACTCAACTACTTGATAACTCTCAAACCCGAGATTTCAGCCGCGACTCCTTCAGTTATGCGGTCAACCCGCATTTATGATAATAAAGGCCTAAGATCTCTCCACAAAAATAACTCAGCCCGGATTTCACTCCCAAAAGAGCTATATATACCTTATCATGTTTCATTTGAAAGGTACGCTCACTTTGCACACCAAAACTCTGTCCTTTTGCTTTCAATCAAGCTTAAGACTTACTCTCACTCCTAAGGGGTTTCGCGAGGCCCTGCCTTGCATTCCTTCTAAGGTTTTTTTTGACAGCTTTCTATCAGATCATATCATCACATAAACCTAGATATCCTACAAACCGCAAGGATCGGCCTAATACCAAATTGTGTAGCATCACTACGAGTGTCTTTTACTTTATCAAGTTATTATTATGACATGAACGGCAAACACATTCATGTAAACAACCCTAATGTTGAATAGTATGACTCGATTATCCAAACAATGTATCAAGTACTCCTCCAACGACATTTGGATACCACAGGATGCGATCGAGGACATGGAGTAGGCGCGAGCGCGCATGGGCCCAAGTGCGATCAAGTTTTGACGTACGCAAATGTGGCCAAATCAAAGTGGGTTGTTAAGTTGGGCGCGGTCACGGTCAAGGAGCTTGTTGGGGCAAGCACGCAGGCTAGGGGAACATGCGGGGTAGAATGTACGTGTGTACGGAGAGGCAACGGGAGAAACGAGTTCTTGGCTCCGTCGCACCATAGACATGGGCGTGCACACACGGGGGGGGGGGGTTCCTAGTGTTTTCGATTTCCTTATTTTGATTATAGGGTTAGGTATCGTATCTTGCATATAATTGTAACCCTAAAACGAAGCTTGTAACATATACAAGAGTCTGTTGACCCCAAAATTCTCTCTCTTCTCTTTCAATTCTCTTTGCTATCTATTGCTTGTGTTTGATTTATCGTTTGCTATCTTCCGCTGTTGCAGAACACCTACTTTTCGCCACTAGAACTCTATGATACAAAACAATACTTACAACATTGATAAACATTTCACTTGTTCTTAATGGAGTGTTTGTTTTCTTTGACCTGGTACACAAGATAATTGACATTATTATAAATATTGTACGCATAATGTGTATTTTTCAAGGATATTCATATGGCCGGGAGAGTGGACCATCAATAAATGTGAGAATGAAATCGAGGGTAAAATGTTATACATAACTTCTAAAAAAGAAAAAATTAAAAAGTTGACATTATTTTTAAACAACCTATAAAGAAGAGATTAACATTTTCTTAGGAACAAATCTATTAACTATTATTACAACAAAAGTCGTTGCTGCCACATGGCGGCTTTTTGTAAAATGCTTAAAACTCTAAAGAGATTCTATGCTACCACGTGTCATCTATAAAATGGTAAAAAAAAATCTTAAATCGATTAAGATAAAAATCTTTAAAAATATTTAGTATATAATTTTACCACCAAATTTATGATAGAGATTTATGTGATAAATTTTATCACATTTTATTTAGACGTATTTCACTTGGTAAAGACTCCTCAATTATCATGGTAAAAGTTTTTTTTTTTTTCAAATAGATTTAACACATTTGATTTAAATGTGTTTCAATTTTTTAGAACTCCTCAATTCTCATGATAAAAGGTTTTTTTTTTTGTTACAATTTTTTTCCTACAAAAATTAGTTACTATCAGATAGATTTTATCACATTTGATTTAGACGTGTTAGGATTATTCTATTCTATTTTATAATTTCATCAATACATACAAATAAACCGTACAAATCAATTAGGATAAAATCTCTTTATGTGATTTTTATTTATTTTATTAATAATTAAATTTTAAAAAATAAATATATTTTTCAAATTCAGATTTATCTATCCATTATAAACAATCTCTTTCAAATTCAAATTATGTTTATCTCCTCTAAACAAAATATGTTCTTATATTTATAAATAATATTAGACGATTGAAATGTCTACTCCACCATCATTTGCAAGAGGTTAACCATAGTAATCTAATCCTCTTAAATTTTAAAATATCACTCCCAAATTTTTAGAGTATAATAAATTAAATTATCAATTATAGCATGCTTTAGATGTTTTTTTTAATGTTACTATATGGCTAATGCATGTGTGTGAGCTTTTTTAACTGATTATGCATAAGTTTTCATTTAACAGGACATGCATTGGAGCAAGGGCAAATTGCGTGTTGTGTTAGCTATGAACCATTGGACATGCATATATCACCTATGATTTTATTTATTTAGTTTGTAGTATATTTACTGTGTATAATTTTTTTATTATATAAAAATTTTCCACAAGATCTTATAAAGTGAAAAACAGAAGATGTTTCTAATGTTTATTTTTTATTTGTTTCTTATGTCGATGTTATTTTGTTTATTATCGATGTTGTTAATCTAATCTTATTTTCATTCTGTATGTATTAAACTCATATATGTCTTTGTATATAAAAAATATATATAATATTCAAGAATTTCATATTTTAGACATGTTAATCGGCATTTACAATATTATATCACTTTGTTCATTTTTAGTAAGTTTTATGACTAGAAACAGAGTAAAGATTAATATAATATTATGTTACATGTAAATATTATGTGACCATGTCTCTTGATTCTTTTGTATCTTAAACTTTTGATAGATAAAGTTACTTTAAATTAAGAATCTTTAAACATTGGTCACAAATTTGAATAGCATAATATCATAATTGAGAAAGCTAATTATTTTTAGGAATTATAAAAAAAAATCAATATCCTACTATTTCAATTTTTATTTATTTTAAATTTAAGATAGAAAGTATTCAGTTGTTAACTATTTTTAATATAGTAACTACTCTGATAAAAATTTAAGAAACTATTAATTTCATTATTCTATTTTATCTTGAAATAAATTGAGTTGATCCAGTTGTATTTGGTTAACTAAATTTGAAATTCATATTACCCGTCCGTCTCTGCAACAATTTCACAAGATAATATATTTATTTAATTAAATTGTTTCTTTTATATTGTATTAAATAGTCATATATTAATTTCAGTATTTACCGTATTTAAGATTAGCTCAAAAGATTAGAATTTTAACGAATTGGGAACATTCTCTTATTATAAGCAACTTTTGCAATAAAAAAAATCTTAAAACCGTACATCGTACGGGTATAACTTAGTTAATTATTACTAAAACAGAAGCTTCTTCTACTACGTGGCGGTTTTCTGTAGAAAACTAAAAGTTTTAAAGAGATTATGTGCTGTCACGTGTCACCTTCGAAATAATAAAAAAAATCTTTCCAAAATCAATTAGTTTAAGATAAGAATCCTAAATCTAATTAGATAAGATAAAAATCCTAAAACTAATTTGATAATATAAAACATATTGAGGATATAGTTTTACTACTAACATAAGTCAATGCTGTCACATGACGATTTCATTTAAAATGATCAATTTTGAGCTGAAAGATTCTACCCCACTGGTGGATGAAAGTTTAATTCTTATGAATTATTTCACCATAAAATTACTAATTAATTTATATCCATCTATATATATATATATAATGGCAAGGGTAGATTTTTCCCTCCAAAATAGCATTTTTGAATTATTGACTTTTGAGTTATCATTCTACTCTTTCTCTCTCCTATCTTCTCCATATATTCTCTTTCTTTTTCTCTCTCCCGTTTTCTCTCTATTTTCTCTCTCATCACCACCATCTTCTCTATTTTAATTATGTTTAAACATTTTTTCTATCTTTAAACATAAAAAAATAGCAACTAAAACAAAAATAATAGTTCTAGAGTCAAGAAAACAATAATATAAGAGGAGGTTAGTAAAATAAAAAATAATTTATGGAACAAGTCACTATTAAAATAAAAGTTACAGAATCAACAAAACAAAAATAATTTAATGCGGATGTCAGTAAAATAAATAAAACAAAAATATATTAGTAAAATACAAATATTTGATGGAACACAAATAATAGTTACTGAGTCAATAAAACAAAGACAATTTAAAATGAGGTTACTAAAATAATAAAAATAATTTACGTAACAAAATTTAAGACAAAGTATTAAAAATAGTTATGTAAAACAAACATACATTAGTAAAATAAAATTATTTGATGGAACAAAAATAACAGTTACGGAATCAATAAAACAAAAATAATTTAAACTGAGGTTAGTAAAATTATAAAAATATTTTACGGACCAAAAGTTTAAAACAAATTCTTAAAAATAGTTATGTAAAACAAAAATTCGTTAGTAAAATAACAATAATTGATGGAACAAAAATAATAGTTACAAAGTCAATAAAACAAAAATAATTTAAACTAAGATTAGTAAAATAATAAAAATAATTTACGGAACAAAAGTTTTCCGTAAAACTAATTCTTAAAAATAAAAAAATAATAATAGTTAGGAAGTCAATAAAGCAAAAAATATAATGGAAGTTAGTAAAATCAAAATAATTTACAGAACAAAAATAATAGTTAACGGTAAAAATAATTTCGTTATTTTGATTTTAGTTTATTTTCTTATCAAAAATTCCTTTACTCGTAAAATAAAAATATTATTTAATAAAAGTAATCATTCAAAATGGAAAACTTATTTGAGTTCATATTCTATTTGCAGAGCGGAAAAAATCCAAGTTTGTTCGAATACATTTATTACCCAGAGTTTTTGAATAGTATTAAAATGTTCGGGGTTGTCAGGTCATGGATTGATACTTAAAATTGGTGTTCCAGTAATTCTATAGAGAAACATTGACCATGCTGAAGGGTTGTGCAATGGAAGCAGACTAATCATCATAAATCTTGGGGATAACATTTTAGAAATAAATTTTTTGAAAGGAAACAATGTTGGAGAAATTTTTTTTATCTCAAAATTGTCATCAACTACATCTGATGTAGACCCTAATGGGTAGCCCAGTGGTAGAGTTGAGACTTTACATAATGTGAGGTCTCATGTTCAATCACTTCCCATGACCCCTTAAGGGAAAGTTCTACAAAAAAAAAAAAAACCTTCATCTGATGGAAGACTGACTTTCAAGTTCCAGATAAGACAATTTTCATTACTGGTATCATATGCAATGACAATTAACAAGTGTCAAAGTCAATAATTGCACGTACGTCTATTCTTGAAAAAACCAGTATTTAGCTATGAGCAGTTATATGTCGCAGTTTTTAGAGTAACAAATTGTTTTGATTTAAAGATATTGATATATAGTAAGGATGAAAAACCAACTAATAAAACAACAAATGTTGTGTATAAATAATTTTTTTAGAATTTAATTATAATGATTAGTGATATAATGATGTGTATTTGTTAATAAACTGATTCTTCTTATTTTATCCTTTAATATTTTTTTATCCTCTTTATTTTTTTTATGTACGATTTAGTTGAAAAAGAAGAATGACGTGCGCTTAACGCACAGGTTAAAAAAACTAGTTATTGATTAATTCTTACGCAAACCTTTCAATTACATATTCATTGATCAATTTCAATATTTATATTATTTTAGTTTTGTTTAAAGTATTCTAATTTAAAATTTTATTTACTTATAACAAGTCCAAAATCCAAATGTATGATATAAAATATTGAAATTCACCATATTTCTTCTTGGAGTTTAATTTGAAAATGGCAGGCAGGCTATCATTTTTTACGAATTTGATTTTCATATGGGTAATGCTATGGCTACTCTAATAGCAGTCAAATTTGGGTACCAAATGATGTGACATCTTATGTGTTATATTGTTAACATAACTTTTTAACTTATAGTGGAGCTCATAAAATGCCAAATAAGATGACACATTGGAAAACACATCATTTGGTGCATAAATTTGAGTGCTCATTGAGTGGCTCTAGCATTGCTCTTTTCTTATAGAGTAACGTTATAGCAACATAATTCATCAACATAATTGGTCAACATTAGCAGTAAGTCTTCTATATAACGGTCTTACGGATCTTAATTCGTAAAACGAAACTTTAATTTTTCATAACTCAACTCACCAACATGCAGTAGATCGGGTAAGAAGGATCTGTTTTACCAAAAATGACAGTGAAACCGTCTTACCTAAGTGTTTGTCATTTTTAAAACTAATCTCTTATGAAAAAATATATTTAGTGGCGGATAGAGGCTTTGAGGTATGGGGGCAGTTGCCTCCACTTGGAGTTAATTTTGGTCAAGGAATTTTTTTTGATAATAATCTGTTATATTATACAGTTTGCCCCAATCTGAATAAAATTTATATAATTTGCCCCCACATGTGTAAAAGATTTTTTTTAAACTTATCGTAAGTAACTCATAGTTATTCCTCAAAAATTTGAAACCCCTCCTAAATCCCTTTTCCCAAATCTGAATTCCAGTCTCTTGCTCTCGGCCTCTCCCAATCTCCCACTCGGCTCTCTCCCTCCAGGCTCCACCGCTCGCCTCCCTTCGACATCTGGCCTCCAGGCTTCACTGCTCCCTCTAGCCTCTGATTTTGACCAGTCGACCATCGACACAGGCACACAGCGGCACGCACGGGCACCGGAGAAAGGACTCTTTGTCTCCCCATCTCTACAAACTCTCTCTCTCTCTCTCTCTCTCTCTCTCTCTCTCTCCCCTTAGCGCTCTAAAAAAGGTATTTTTCAAAAATCAAGACTTATTGTGATTTAAATTTTGTGATTGTGAATTATTAATTTATAATTTTGAATTTGTGATTGTGAATTTCTAAATTATAATTGTCTTAATCAAATTATTATTGTATGAATTTCTAAATTATAACTATGATTTAAATTTTAAAAATTAAAATAATCATAATTTTAAATAGCCCTAATTTGAAATAACCCTAATTTTGAAATAGCCCTTATTGAGTATTTAATTTATGTAATTGTTGCGAATTTGTAATAGATGATACTATGATAATATTTTTTTATTTCTTAAATGTGTGTGTTCAATATGTTGGTAGGAAATGTCTATTTATTTAATCTGAAATTAGGGCATTTTAATTTGGGGTTAAAGTAATTGATTTCTGAGAATTATTTTTATTTGGATAGATTTTCAAATTGTGGTTGATTTAAACAAATTTGGTTTAGTAATTATAGAGAAAAATTTTAAACAGGAACAAAAAAAATTTAAACGAAAATTTGTGTCATCGGTTGAGAAAATCTATGTGTTCACCACTGTATATATTTCAAAGAAGTAAAAGCTATCAAGTAATTTAAATATTGAGACAAGGAAAAAAGTTAAGCTAGTTGTGGCATATTGTTTTGTGTATCACTTGAAATCAATTAAAGAAAAATATCAAAAAGTCTCACTAAAAAATTCTCATATCCAAAGAGTCTCAAAAATTATTTTTCTATCTAAAAAGTCTCAAAGTTAAACTTTTAATACCAAAAATTTCAAAATTTAACGCTTCTTCTAATATCATTAGAGTATAAGGTTTTATTTGAAAGGAAATTTAATTTTAACTTCAATGATTTTAATGATTTAATACTTTAAATAAAATAATAATAATAATAGTAATAACAAAAATAATATTAATAATTAAAAAAACAACAACAACAAATAACTTACTATTAATACTAACAATGATATTTAAAAAATCTATTAATAATTTTATTGTTATTAATAATCTTATTATTATTATTATTATTATTATTATTATTAAATAATAATATTAATATATTATCATTATTATCACTACTATGATTACTAATATTGCTACCACAGTTTCATAAAAATGTAAATATTACCTTTTAAATCTTAGTATGAAAGATTAATTTTAGATTTTATAGATTGAATAGTTGTTTTGAGATCATTGTGAAATAAATTTCTTAAATAGACTTTGGCTATTTAATACTAATAATGTTAATGAAGATAATAATATTACTATTATAATAATAGTATGATTTTTATAATAATAATAATAGTAATAATAATTATAATAATAATTATAATATTCAATACAATACTTATTATCATTGTCATAAATGAAAAGAAAATAATTATTCATTCAAATAAAAGCTTTTAATACAACGACATTCGTAAATATATTAAGTTTTAAACTTTTTGGTATTCATAAATAATTAGTGTTTAAAGTATTCGATTACGACCTCTAAACCTCTAAAATTACTAACTTATGGTAAAATAATTGCAAAAATGTTTACTAGTGGACTTGGTCATTCATATTGGCGCGATCTCCTCCGAGAATCACTCACGTAATTAGTGTACATTCTATGTATAGGCAGTAGTCTTTCGCACAATCTCCTCCGAGAATCACTCACGTAATTAGTGTACATTCTATGTATAGGCAGTAGTCTTTGGAAAGGTCTTGGAGAGCAAGACATGTATCTGTATATATATATTCATTGAAAGCAATGCCAGAAAGTAACCTATTCAACACACTGATATTGTAATTCTATATGGTATCAGAGCCCTCTTGCTTAAAAGTGCAACCACCTTCCGATCCGGTCATGGCAAGCAAGTCACAGCCCACCATTGTTCAACTCAATGCTCCTACACATCTCCCCACAAAACTAAACCAAAACAATTTCATTGTATGGCGCAGACAATTATTCTCCACCCTAATCGGATTTGATCTTCTCGGGTTCATAGATGGCACAACACCGGCCCCTTGCAGACATATTGACAACGATCAGACGAAACCCAATCCAGATTTTACGATCTGGTATCGTCAAGATCAGATCATCATCAGCGCGATGCTAGGAAGCTGCGTGGAAACAATCCAACCCCATATTTCCACTGTTGAAACATCCAAAGAAGCATGGGAACGACTATCTGTCTTGTATGCAAACAAATCTAGAACAAGGGTCATGTCTCTCAAGGAACGACTCTTCGACAATCCCAGAGGCACACGTTCCATCTCCGAATATCTGCAAAATATGAGGGGCATTGCAGATGATTTGGCACTAGCAAACAGTCCCGTTGACGAAGACGACCTGGTAATTCAGATTCTCAAGAACTTAGACAGTGATTACAATGAAATATGTGCTGCAATTAGAGCAAGAGATGCAGCAATAACCTTTGCTGAACTCCATGATAAGCTTGTCGATTTTGAGACGCAACTTAAGAAGCGTGTAGAGGAAGTGGCTCCAGTGATCCCAACAGCAAACTACACCCAGCGATAGCCTTCTAAATCATACCCCAACTCTAATCATGGCACCAAAGCCCCTCCAAAAATCAACTGGCAGCAGAATACTCAATTTTCAAGCAACCAACAGAGGTAAAACTAGGGGTGTAAATCGGAACCACCGAACCATGGAATCGAACCAAACCAAACCAAACCAGTCGGTTTGGTTCGGTTTTGGTCGAAGATGGTTCGGTTTCGGTTTCAAAAATTACAAACCACATGGTTCGGTTCGGTTCAGTTCACGATTTTTGGTATCGAACCAAACCGAACCAAACCACCCTATATATTTTTTTTTATTTATTATATAATATATATTATATATTATATTACATTTATTAACTATTTTGAACCTTTGATTTATTCATAATATATATATATATATATATATATATATATATATATATATATGGATACTAAACCAAAAAAAATCTTGATTGTTGGAGAACTATTATTTCTTCTATTGTTTGTGTTTATTTTAGAATTTGTTATGATAATTTGTTGTTAGTATGTTATTTCATAATTTTGATGTTAATTGTTTCCTATTTCCTTGTATTGTTTTATTTAAATTGATCTCATTTGGTTAAAGTAGGACTAGTTGGAGAATATATATATACGTTCTTCATATATATTCATTAATATTCCATGCTACATATCTATACTTAATCTATGTCATTTAGTTGGATATATATATGTGATTAATGTGGATTTAGTTGCGAATCAATTACAACGACTGCCCCTTTAGTCCTTATACTTATATGACTAATGGACGGGATTGGTTTCGAATGATAACAAAGTGCACATAAGGGTTGTCATTTGTGTTATAAATATGATTGAAGAAATTTATTAGGTGAAGGTATATGTTATAATAATCCAAGTGGGAGATTGTAAGAACATGAATTAATATAACATATAAATACTTAATAATATAATGATCAATATTATAATATATGGTATAAAGCAAAGAACTCAACATAATATGTAGAATTCCATAATATAAGTATACCATTAAATGATGGGCATAATGGTAATATCTTATATATCAATAGGTGTAGTCCCTAAATGAAGTGTGACGCCCCGCTCCTTCGTTATCTCGGTTTGCGTGCTATACTTGCACTTCTTCCTTTGTCGACTGTATGTTTGGTTGCGAGAGGGTCTAGATATGTTTGAGAGACCATATTAAGACCAAAACATTATTAAGAGACTCCATATAGTTGTTGACTTGCTAAAGTCACAAGTCGTGACTCGACGATAGTCTGAATGCGACGCGATTGAGGGTTTACTTCCGCTTTTGTGTTCGTGACCTCGGCTTGGGTCCTAGACCTCTTTAAGATAGTTTATTAACATGTTTAGATGTGTTAGACTTCAAGTTGGAGGTGTTCCTGAGTCTATCGATGATTTGGAAGTTTTGGGGATACTGCCGCCTCTATCGCAGAAGTTCGGGAATCGAGTCGCTGCACGCCTCCTTTGGGATTCTTATCTCCCTAGTTGTTATTCAACTTCCTAGAAGTATTTAAGCTTCTTCATTAGCCCTTAGACTTGCCTTAGAAGTTCCTCTCTCATGGCTCGCTTGATTTCGAAGTTCGTTCGTCGTCCCTGCACGTTGTCGCACCCCTTCCTGCTTTCGCTCCGAGTTGTTTCGGGAGTTGTTTGGGTGTGTTTTAGACTTGTTTTGAGTTGGGTTAGACCTTAGGATGGTTGCCCATAAGTTTGGGATCATTTAGATCAAGTTTAGACCAAGTTTTGGAGGTTCAGAGCCAGAGCGCCCGCCCGCATGGAGCGAGGCGCCCGCCTCAAGTACCGAGAGCAATCCTTTGTGCAGAGCAAGTGAGGCGGCCGCATGGGAGGGAGTGAGGCGCCCGCCTCACTTCCGAATGATGTTACGGATTTTTCTTCCCCTGCTTTGAGTCAGGACGTGTTTTACCTATTCTACCCTCATTAAACCCCTCTAAACCCTTCCTAACCTCTCATACTTAACCCTAAACATGTCCTAACATTATTTAGAAGTTAGTTAAGGTTAGATTTAGTGTTTGATTATCCCTAATCTCCACTAATTGCACTTGAGAAATGTCCCTTGTGCCCTTCTTATTTTGGGGGTATAAATACCCAAACCCCTTCACCATTTATCGAAAACTCTTCATTTCTTCCTCTCCCACATACGTATAGAGAGAGAGACTCCATGGGAGACTCTTGAGCCCTAGCTTCTTCTCTCTTCGATCCAAGGCAATCCGACCACCCGATTTCCTTCAAACTTCGGATTCTTGAAGCCCTCGACGAGTAGAACGACTTCACCGATCGGATTTGTGTTCTCTTGAGTTTTCACTCAAGCTAGGTAAGTTACTTTCTTTTGATTTTGGTTCATTGGCCCTAAGGAAAACAACTTGTATGCTATTTGTGGGCAATGAACACTTGTATGCTATGTTTGCCCAATTTTTGGGGATTTTTGAAGTATGAACTTGTTAGGTATTTGTAGATGACTCCTATGATTATTGAAGTATATGATTACTCATCATTTTGTGTTTCTAGGCTTGAGCATGCTAGAAATCATGCCTTTATGCTATTTGGGTTTATGGTGGAATTATGCCTATGATTGGGGCTTGGGTGTATGAACTCACATGTTAGTATGAGTAGGAACATTTAATTGAAATGGTATGATTTATGAAATGGGTTTGATCTATGTTGGGATTATTTGTGGATTTTAGACTTGAGAGTCAATTCCAAAATATTGGAGAAATTATTGTTAGTTGAAGTAGGATTAATGTTGAGATGGATGGAAAGGTTTAAGAATGAAACTTAGTATTTGGACTCATCGGAGTCATAATAGGTTCATTATTGTGTTAACGAATTAGGGTTGAAGTCCTACGTCATTTGGGTTTCGTTGACTATGTCTATGATGAACCCTTGATTTTAGGCTTGGGAAATAAGCCGGATTATTTTTGGGTTAAATTCTATAAACTTGAATGATGTGCTAATTTTGGGTTGTATGAAATGTGTATTAATGAAATGTGACATTTAGACTCAATGGAGTCATTTTGGGTCCAATAAGAAGTTAGTGAGCCTTATGTTGAAATCCTACGATGTTCGGGTTTGGTTGGTTTTGATTGTGAGTACCCGAGCATCTCGGTCCGTGTCCCATTTGTGACACCCATGTTATAGAGACCTATTGGGAATTTGTTTAGAACGTGCTTGTAGAGCACGGAGTATTAGAGACCAACCCATGGTCTCGAGTACTATTCCATAATGGTTATTCGATGAATTCACTATAAGGAAATTAGTCGCGAGGATATGAAAGTACTTATGGATTTGGACTACGTGGTAGTCTTGTCATGTTTTGAGATGGGTCTTGAGGGTGTCGATTATTAATGATGAGCGGGACTTTGGCTAAGTCCTGTGCCTCTAAGCGAAGCTAAACGCTAAGCCTTGAATTGTGGTGGTTCTTAGACTAAGTAGTAGTCTTTGATTTAATCTTGAGTTGAGGACTTTAGTAGACCTCATGTTGTGAATTGTTGAGCTTATATGCTATTCTTGAATTGGTAATGACTTGAGGTTTATGAATACCTCAATACGTGGTTTTTGAACTAAACTTACAAGTTAGTTGAATATGTTAAGTGTGTACAAGTATGTGCATTGTTTATTGGGTTTTGTAGAGCATTATGATCTACTTGAATTAATAAGTTCTTTTATGATGAACTTGGTCCTTATTGGTTTATACAAGTAAATAATCTACTTGATCATCTTGATTTTGAGTCCACCATGCCTTGGTCGTTTTGTCAAGCAAGAATGGGACGATTCATGGCCTTTGGAAACATTCGCTATGAATCGCCGCATTGGTACCCTTTCTCCTCACTATTTGGCCGATAGTGGATGTGGTCTCGTGATTAGCGGCTCCTAGCCCGATATCGAGCTCCCATTTCTCATCCCCTGAGTCGATGAATGTAACGCTGAACTCATTAAAGAAAATCGGTGAGTTATGATCATTTGAGGATTGAAACCCGCTTATGATCATCCGAGGGTGGGTGTACCCTTGCTTGAATATTGAGGGCTTGGCCCAGTTCCTCCTGATTTTGCGTGCTTAGGCATAAGCACCTATATGAAAGATAACATTCTATATGGTTTATGAAATTTATGTTACATGATAACATGATACAAGTTTATTATTGGTAGACTATAAAGATATCATGATTTTGCATATGTTGGTACATTATGCCATGCCACGATATGTTATGCCATGCAATTGCATTTAGTAACTTACTGGGTCATTATGACTCATTTCGTGTGTTTGTTTTCCTTAGTTTTTGCAGTGATCCCGTTAGTACGCTGCGGGCGGCTTGATAGTGATTCCTAGAAGGTGGTCTTCCGGCTTCAAGCTTGGGTTTATTATTATTATGTTGTTTTGTATTTGTGAGACACGAATGTAAAGTTACGTAGACTTTACTTGGGTAGTTTATGTTAGTATTCTGTTATTGTATTATTTTGGGAGCCGACTTGCTTGGTCGAGCTGTTGTATCTTTTAGAAGTTTATTCCCTTGTTATTTTGAGCATGCCCTAGCTCATTCATCCTATTATTATTGGTATTGTCATCTCCGACGACATTAGTCGTGAGACTTGGGTTTAATTGTTAGGATTCGAATATCTTGTTCTTTTAGTTGAATTGTTCCTCCGGCATGTTTTAGCCGTTGAGTTGTTGATTATCAGGTTGGTTCTTGTTGCTTCGCCGGCCTTAGGTTGCCGATGGTTTGTTGTACGTGCGCAATGTTGCGTCACGCGAGTCGTAGATTTGTCGAGAGATAGTCGCTCTCGCCTTGGTATTCCTTAGTTTAAAACTATAGGTTTTGGTCCCATTTATGATTTGCTTCCGCAGATTTTAGTTTTTGGTTATTCGGTTTTGCCGTTATGGCTTTTCATTCTGTTTAGAGTTTGTTGGTTCAACTCTTGACTCGCACCACTACGCTTAGCGGGTGCTTGTCCATCTTTTAGCTTGTCTTGACGGCACGACCTTGGGATTCCGCATTGGAGTTCGGGTCGGGCCGTCACAGTTGGTATCAGAGCTATAGGTTAGCTATTTCGCCAGGATAGGTTCCTTGGCCTAGTTTGGGTTGGGTTTGTTGTTGAGTTATTAACGATGAGTGTTCTTTGTAGGCGTATTATGTCAGGAATTTGGCGTGAGCTAGTTCCAAAGAGACCTCGCTCGGTACAACTCGTGGCTACGAGAGAGGGAGAATGTTACGATCCGCGCTGTGACTCCTCCGCAGATGTTTGGGATGGAAGACAAATCTATCATTCTTAAGAGATTCTTGAAGTTGGAACCCGAGAGCTACGATGGAGGACCCGATGCTTCTAAAGCGTAACTTGGATAGAAAACATGGAGAAGATCTTTGCAGCCTATGGGTTGTACGTCAAGAGATGGTGACCCTAGCAGTGTTTAAATTAACTGGTGCGGCTGACCATTGGTGGCATGTGTTACGAGATAGTTGGAGACACCATGGAGTGCCTCTAGTATGGGAAAACTTCACGATGGAGTTTATGGTACGCTTTATTCCTAAGAAGAGTTCGGGAAAGAAGAGAAGCGGAGTTCATGGCATTGGAACAAGGAGCTATGACGGTGGCTCAGTATTCAGCGAAGTTCACAGAGTTGGCTCGCTATTGTGGTTACTTAGTACCTGATGAGGCTAGGAAGACCCAACGGTTTGTGAAGGGTCTAAAAATGAAATATCGTAGGCAACTCGTTCGCTACAACTTACGGATTGACCGAGTCGCTGCGGAATCGCTGTATGCAATAGAGTTGTTGACATCGAGGAGTATGCTCAAAAGAAAGCCTCGAGTACTATTAGGGGCAATGATGGTAATAAAGGCGTGCAAAGACTCGTAAAGTTAATCAAGAAATCACACGCATCGGTAGACTGAGTGACGCTCCTACCTCTAGCTCGGAGACGACGAGGCGGCGAGTTGGTATGTAATTTTTGTATGAGGACGTGACATGCCGAGAAATGTATGTCAGTAAATCAGAAAGTGTTTCGCTTGTGGCGGTGATCATGTTCGTAAGGATTGCCCGAAGATGAGGGTTAATCGGCCCTGGGAGCACTAGTCAACAATCCAAAGGGCTCCAAGAGGGACAAGGGTGGACGGCCTAGAGCTTGAGGTCGCAAGGCGGTTGGCTGGCCATGGGTTTTGAGACCTATCCGAAATAGGAAGGTATATTCTTGTATATAAATATTCGTAAATTATACCGTTGTTACTATTACCGTTAATATGAGTACACGTTTTAATCGGTAGCTCATGTGCATTCATACATACATTATATGGTGTATTGTGTAATATTGGTTATTTGCTTGATCGAATAATACCCCAATGTGAGATAGATATATGACATGGTTTGTTTGTAAATTACCGTAGGTAATCGCACATGGTGTATGGATCCTTGTTTAGTCTATATATATATAAGACTATGTTATGTGTAGAGTTGTGGTTTCTTTTTGGGATTATGTATATAAGGGCCATAGTATGAATATATATGAAGTATGAATTGTTTATTGATACTTATCGGTTTGGTATGATGTTTGTATACTCTATAAAGATATGTTTTATATAATAAGTAATATTATACTATATTGTCGATTAAGGGTTATTATGCGAGTAGATATACACTGACCGGCGAGAAGGTCAAGGTTGCGAAGTTAGAGGATAATTACGGCCGCACGGAGAGATTGACGCTTCACCGTGAGTATTGAGACGTTAACGTTGTGTTAGGATGCTTAGTGTATGTATTGGTTGTAGACTTGGCCTAGAGCTCAAGAAAGGATAGTTTTATGAGTATAGACGCTTTCGGCATTAGTAGCCTGGCGATTCACAGATTACTAAGAATTATCTTGGTGAGTGTACTAGGTACACGAAGTTTTGTGATAGCTATGATTGTTGATTGTCAAGGTAATAGGCCTTGTTACTTGGTCTCAATTTTATTCGCTTATGTGCATTAGTTGTAGGAAACACCTACTTGATGCATTTACATAGTAGTATATTAAATTCTCACCATGAATTCATGTTCATTCATTTCCTTAGCATAGAGACTATTAAAGGATGCTTAGAACCTTTTTAATCATGAACCTTCAGATCCTTGCAACGAAAAGTTTTTGAAATCCAATTTAGCCTGCACCCTAAATTGGTGATCAAAAGAGGTTCGTTGGTGGACTAGATTGGTAGTGAGTAGGTTAAACATTGACTACACCTGCTACCAAATGGAATTGACATGAATGGAAAGAATTTTCAAAACATGGCATTGTGTGCTCTTGTGTGTTCCTACCGCGATAAGGAAATTGCGAGTATGATTTGCATGGTTTGAAATGCCAATTTGATTACCTTTTGATTTGTTTGTAAATTGCTCCATAGGCAATTATTAATTTTGTAACTTAGAATCTTTTGTGATTGAATTTCATGTTGTGCTCCGAGACAAATAGTTTCGTAGTTGAATGTGTTCTTATGTTGAAGTTAGGATTTTGCCTACATGATTGGCGAACGTGTTCTTGTGTATTTGCGACTCAAGTATGAGTCATGTTACTTTTCAATCGTGAATGTTGATGTCGTGTGAGTATTTTGGGATTTCGTAGATTTTTGAATTTGGATTATTAGAGTTTGACCTCGTATATCATTGTGGTGGTGGAATCGGGATTCGAGGCTAGGTTGATGGTTTTGAACTTGGTGTATTGTGGTTTGAATCATGATTTAGAATTCGACGAACCTTTTTAAGGTGGAGAGGCGTGACTTCCGCCCTTCGTTATCCTCTGGCTTGCTATTCTTGCACTTCTTCTTTGTCGACGTATGTTTGGGTTCAGTAGAGGGTCTAGATATGTTTGAGAGACCATATTAAGACCAAAAACATTATTAAGAGACTCCATATAGTTGTTGACTTGCTAAAGTCACAAGTCGGACTGACGATAGCCTGAATGCGACGCGATTGAGGGTTTACCTCGCTTTTGTGTTCGTGGACCTCTGCTTGGGTCCTAGACCTCTTTAAGATAGTTTATTAACATGTTTAGATGTGTTAGACTTCAAGTTTGAGGTGTTCCTCGAGTCTATCGATGATTTGGAAGTTTTGGGATAGCTGCGCCTCTATATCCAGAGTTCGAATCGAGAGTCGCTAACGCCTCCTTTGGGATTCTTATCTCCTAGTTGTTATTCAACTTCCTAGAAGTATTTAAGCTTCTTCATTAGCCCTTAGACTTGCCTTGAAGCCCTCTCATGCTCGCTTGATTTCTCGAGTTCGCTCGTCAGTCCCCGGCCGCACGTTGTCGCACCCCTTCCCTGCTGCCCGAAGTTACCTGAGTTGTTCGGGGTG
>JABEVN020000459.1:0-31431 GCA_013146195.2 Codonopsis lanceolata | reverse complement strand
GGATAAAGAAAGTATGATAATGAATGAATGTTTATTTATTTCGAACTTGGGTACACAATCTTTTCATCAACCTCAATCATCTTGATTTGAGGTAGAGGGTTATTGACTATATTTGGTCTAGAATGAGGTTTTCAATAACCTTGTCATCTATTAGGTCTGGATAGCGTTTTGAACACACTGACACTTGTCGATTGACCACTACAACGATGATATTCACGATCTTGGGCATGATTCCATGTGTTGGCGAGAGGATTCGGCCTATAGTTTTCCAAAGGCTTTAGTACCACATTGTCATTAATCCTTGTAGTATCCGCAGGCGAGGGGCTTGGGTTTATCATGGTACCGGTTTCTCACGTTCTAACCCCGAAATTCCTGTTTGGACCATTGTTTCCTCCCAATCGTTGACGGACCTATCGCCCCGTAGTACCAAGGGTGTTATAGTTACGGGTAGGAAAATTGGCGAATGTATTTCATACCATATTGCTTGACGATCTGATGCGGTATCTTTCCTTTAGAATAACAAAAGAGTTGGAGGGTATTCACTTTTAAATGCCCAGTCCATATATCTTCATCAATACGGACTCATATCTCCACTATTTCTTTAAAATTGCTATAGGGAGATACGCATGTGTATTCGAGCAAATAGGTTGGAGAATTTTTTATGCCAAGGCATCACTTTGGATGACTCGGCCAGGATATTTCTTTTCGGGTGCACGATTCAAGATCTCTATTGTTTTCAGAGGTAGTATTATCCTTGTACCTCTCTAGAAATCCTTGGTGCTATTGGCCAGAGTCTAGCATTAACCATTGCTTAGCAGCCCCTGATGGAAATTGGAAGCCATAGCTTCAAAGCTAGCCCCTCTTGACTGCATACCCGGTGAGATATAGGGCATCCGGTCCCATCGAATTTTTCTATGTCGGGCATTTTGAATTTTGAAGGTAGTATTGTTGAAGGTTGCAATGCTAATGCCAGCGTAGAAAATTCTCATTTGTTGGAAACTTTAAGCATCATATTTTTCAAATTCTTCGTGTCGGCCTCCATTTTGGTGGGAGGGAGTTGGGTTTTGGTATATCTTTGGTAGGATTGGGAAAGGCTTTGTGTTTATTTAATTTGGTAAGGATTTTGGGTAGGCATTTGGTAGGATTTTGGGTAGGATTTTGGGTAGGTGTTTGGTAAGGATTTTGGGTTTGATTTTGGTAAGGATTTGGGTAGGATTTTGGATAGGTGGGTTATTGGCGGTTTCTATTTGGCGCGGGATCATTAAAAGGTAAATAATATTAGATTGGCTTGGTTATAACTTCTTGGGTCCATATGTGGGCTATTTTGGAATGGATTGGTGATGGGAAAAGGGGGGTCATTTGGATTCAGGGGATATTGGTGCTTGGGAAAGGATATGGAGGGTAGGGTGGGTTAAATAGAAAGTTAGGTGGGGGGATTTTGGGTAATTTTGGTGGGTTGGTGTTTGGTGCTTGTATTTAGAGGAACATGGGAAGTTGATGAGCTATTTAGGCTTGGCGATCTTTTGTATCCAAGTTTTGATCTTGCCATTGTTGCATAGTCATACCCATCATGTATTTTACTCATTTTTCATTTGCCATTTTGCTCAAATCTACCCTACTTGGATGCCATTTTTTATCTGACCCTGATACTTTATGATCTGATCTCTGTGCATGTTTCCCGTATCCAGCCCGACCGTATTATCTACCTTTCAAACTCGGGCCAAGTTTCTGAGGAAAAGGGGTTTGAAGGCATCGAGAAAGCCCTATTAATATTGTTTTTCCCCAATTGATGGAGGCACACCTCGAGGCGAGGAGAATATATTCTTTCTAGTGACTCCAGTCTACATCTCTCGAAGAATACTCTGGGAAGTCAAATTTTATCGAAATTATTAGTCTACCTGCGTATACTTTTATTCATATCTTTCTTTCTTTTTTCCCTTTTGTTCCCCCCTTTTTTTAGGGACTGGCCAATGATTCAGAGATGTAAAAACTAATCGGTCCATGAAATGTCCTGAGAATCCATATGCAATTGAACGTTGGCTAATGCAGGGGGTAAGCTGGCCATGGTGTAAGGTAGTAATTCAGAATATTTCTACATGCGTGCGCGTATGTGCAACATCTAAGCTTGATAAAAATCTCTTTTTTTTCTTGATATAATCTGTAAATAAAACATGCCATGGCTTGTCTTCTGCTTGTTCTCGGTTTTTTAGTTTGAAATGAGCAAGCAACCATTCATATCAAAAATAGAAAGAAAAAGTGGGGAATCTATCTATTCTGTTAATTACATATTGATCCTAATCCCCAAAATAAAATGACAGAATGAAATAATATTTACATATTTTGTGCCATAAAAATAAAGCACGCAGAATAAAAATATAAAGCAGAATAAAGTAATAGTAACATAAAGCCCCAGTCCTTTTGTTATGTTGCCCGGAAATCTATTATTCTTTTTTTTTTTAAATATACATGTAATGGTAACTGGAACGAAATTGCTGCAAGAGGAGGATCAAATATATACACAGATATGGAAGAATGCAATATTTAAAATGCTGAAATATAATAAGCATATTTTAGCTAGAATGGTTTTTAAAGCGAGTCTAGCCCACCATTTTTATTTTCTTTAAAAAAAGCAACGTCCCCAACAATTGTAGATCCGGACCCCAGCTCCCTTTTTAGGGAGGGAAGGACATCACTCTTTTCATTTCATCCTCCTTTTTTTTAGGGGAAGACGAAATTAAAAATATAAAAAGAGTGTTGTCGAAAGCGCGTTGATTACGCCTCGGTCACTAAGTGTGCTTTAGTCCACTATGAATGCTTTGGATTTCTCCGTAACTCATCCTCTCTTGTTTAGGGAAAACAAGATCAGAGCAAAGCGCATTCGCCCTTTTCCCTTGTTTAGGGGAAAGGAAAAATGCAAAAAGGATGTTGCGAGAAAGGCATGGCCTCCTTCATGTGATGTTTACGTTACTATGAGTGCTTTGGGTTTTCATTGACAATCCTCCCTTGTTTAAGGAAAACAAGAATGAAACTTTTTCACCCATTCTCATCGTCCTTGTTTAGGAAAGCAGAGAAAAGTGCAAAAAAAAAAACGTTACGGGCCTCAACGTAATTCAAAATGTTTAGCAGAATTGCCATCTTAATTTTAAGGAGAAATAAAGAAAAACCAAAAATAACCAGAGTTTGTAAAAAAAAAAAATTTAAAGTTACGAGGTGGGAGGTGTTAGGACAACTCGCTTCGATCTCAAAAGGCTGGTCTTTGGATTTAAATATGTTTTTGTCTGTTTGTTTAAGCAAATGAAATAAAACATTTACTTAGAATAACTCTTTCTTCTACATTATTGGAGACTTTATATTTCCTACAAAGAATTACAAATATGTTAATAAAAATAATATTTCTTTTAGTACTATTTTTCTAGCAAATTCCGCGGCGCATAGCTGCTTATATTTTTTACATCGGATGGGTTCGGCGGAATGCCTTTGCTCTTTTTAGATTTTAGGCAGGAAAATAAATTGTACAAATCCCTAAAAGAAGGTTAAAGGTTCACTTTGACCGGTTGGTTGAACCTCTCTTGAGCAGCGACTTTTTTAGCATAATGGAACCTGTAATGAAATTTAGGGACTTGTTTCTTCGGTCCTAATTGGTGGCCTTTATTTTGAAGAAGGGACCTGTTATCTTTAAAATTTGTCTTCTTTGCATTCCAGCGCAGGTAAAAAATGTCAGAATTTTACCCTATTAAATACAATTTTTTTTGTATGATATTAGAAATCCAAAGGGGTCTAACTGAAAAAAAAAATTACATATGTCATTTTTATAAAGAGAAGGGGTCAAAGAATGATGAAAAAGAAAACTAAACAACCCTTGGAATTCCTTTGGCAACCCCACCTCTTCCCCACCCATCTTCGTCTTCCTTTTCTCCATAGCCTTCTACGTCGCCGAAAATGGCATAAGTAAATTCTTGTGTTTGTTTTGTTTTGTTTTTCATTGAATTTGCATAGACTCTGTTTTACTTTATATTTGTGATTTTAGGAAGTATTGCTGGAAGGCAACAATGGGTTCTTGAAACCAAGAAAAGAGAACCCATTTGTTGAGAGCTTATCCGACCCACTTTGCAAGCTCAATCTCAAAGAAATCTCTAATTTTGTCAAGGCACTGCCCATGTCAAACAATGAAAATGAAAACAGAGTCCTACAACTACTTGATGCTTCAACTCAAAAGAGGAGAGAGGAGGTGAGTTATGTTGTAAAGAAGTATACCGTGGGGTATTTACATACGTGGTCAAGTCAAAGATGACTTGGTCATATATAACCTAACTTTAAAAAAAATATGCTTTTATTGCCACCTCACTAATGAAATATCTACAATACTCTTCATTTATTTATTTTTTTAATTCAAAATTTGTCGTTATTTCTCCCTCTAAAATTACAAGGCTTAACATTTGAAAGCAGTAGTCGACTAATAAACCAGTGGGTGACTAATGAATGAATTGATCGACTAAGTGGTCGACTGATAAACCAGTTGTCTACTAAGTGGTCGACTAATAAACCAATTGGTTCAATTTTTTCTGGTTCTCTAAGTGGTCAAAGGTCAAATATGTTTATTTACCAGGTCAAATGGTCATATTTGATCATTTACTGATGATGCAAGTGAGTCCATTTTTTTTTATGGACGTTAGATTTAACCGTTAAATTATGTCATTTATCTATTTTACCCTTCGAAATATATTTTTTTGTGTGATACTGGAAATCCAAAGGTATCTAATTGATTTTTTTTTTTTACATATGTCATTTTTATAAAGAGAAGGGGTCAAAGAATGATGAAATAGAAAACTAAACAGCCCTTGGAATTCCTTTGGCACCCCCCCCCCCCCTTCCCCACCCATCTTCGTTTTCCTTTTCTCCATAGTCTTCTACGTCGGCTAAGTTGTTGACTAAGTGGTCGATTAATAGACCAATTGGTTTACAGATAAGCCAATTGGTTCAATTTTTTCCGATTCTCTAAGTAGTCAAAAATCAAATACGTTTATTCACGGGTCAAATGATCATATTTGACCATTGCCTCGGTATTACCGTTGAAGCTCCATCTACACCGGGTCGACCCATTTTCAGCATCAGTGTTGGGAACCCATCAAGAAAGAACTTCCCTTCGAAATGGGATGGTGCTGAAAAGTGGCTCATTACTGGCAATTCTTTCCCGGACTTCCCTGCACACACCACTCACCATCATCATGGCTTCATAAAGTCCAAACAAGGTCAAAGTAAAAGGGTTTGTAAAGCCATCACCCCGCCAAGCTGAGATCTTTTCAGAGAAATCAAGGATTACAGAGGAAAAGGTCTCAAAACTTATTCATGGGCCAATTGTGTCTTTAGACCAATCTGGGTTCTTCCCCAATTTTTTTCTAAATGGTTCCTCATCTTCCTCAAATCTTAAATATCATATGGGTTTTTCTCCAATTCCAAATTTAAAAAATAGTTTGCCTTCTCCAATTCCAATCCGAGTCATTGTTGTTTTCCTTGTTTTTTCTATCGTGAGTTTTAATAATAATTTGTTGTTGATTTGCTTTATTTTAAAGCTAAATTGATGGTCTATAGTCTCTCTTGAGTTGATTTATAGTGGGTCGTCGCCGGCAGAATGGATGATGGCGTTAATTTGGTGGAAGTTTGAGGAGAATGAGGCAGGGAACTCGCAAATTGAACTTGGGTAGGTGGTGGTCTTGGTGGTTGACGGTGGTTATAGCGTTTGTCAAATCTGGATTCTCCAAAGTTTGTGTAATGGAAAAAATAGAAAATTAGATACTTTCTCCGTTCCAAAATTATCATCTGGGTTAAGTTGATGCACGGATTTAAGAAACATATTTGACTTGATTATTAATATTAGTTTGATGTGTAATTTACTTTAAAACTTATGTGTATGTAGTACATAATTATAGTAGAATGAAAAAGTAAAGATAAAGCGGTGAAAGTGTCGTCCTAATTTTTTTTTTCTTCAAATAAAACAATTATTTGGGACGAACGATTGAAAAATAATTTTGGTACGGAGGGAGTATTGGATAGTGGGTTTTTGGACTTTTTACATCATTCAAGTAAATCAAATTAATTTTGACATTTTTAATGTTGTTTTTCCTATTATTTTGCCCCTTAAGTTAATGTCTTGGTCTAACGTCTGTTAGAAAATGAGCTCGTTTGCATAATAACTAAGGCTCCAACGAGCTATAGCTCAACTGGTACTGCTCATTTTTTCTAACAGAGAAGTCGGGTGTTCAAATTCTACTAAAGATACCCTGGACTTGACAACTTTCAATAGAAAGATCGGGTGTTCAAGCCTTTTCAGAGGCAACTTTGTTGTTCAAGCATTATCCAAAGGTCTCATTTAGCTGCTCGTTTATCTTAACGAAGAGGTAGAGTGTTCAAGGCCTACAATAGGCACATTGGTACATCACTACTCTCAACTGAGAACTTAGGTGTTCAAAGTCTCACCATAAAAAAATAAAAATAAAAAAAATAAAATAAAAAATAAGGGTTGGGATAAGGTCTATCTTCCCTCCAACCTTTAAAAAAAACAATAAAAAATGTTGTCCTCATTTTCCGATGTTTGGTAACATTAGAAAAATGTAGTCAACATAAAAGTTTTTATGAGTTAACGAAAAATGAAACCTTCTTTTCCGGAAAATGACTTACGGATTTATTTTCCGTAGTTCATTTTTTAAATGTTTGAGCACCCATCTGCTTCCTTCTACAATTACACATATTTACATACCCACAATATTTCACTCAACAAATATTTTTTTAGAAATATAAATGAAGTTTGTGCATACTATTTATAAATTTAATTTTAATAAATATTCACTACGTCCTAAAATTAGTGTCAACTATATTATTTAATGACGTCCTAAACATTGTTCATTTTCTTTTTTAAACGTTTTTTTCACATCAATTATTAATTTTTTATTTGCATTTGTGAGATTGAAAAAGATGTACCTTAATTATTTGATACCACTAATGATACTAAATGAAAAATTGAAAATTATTTAAAATTCAACACTATCTTATATTCAATATGGACATTAATATTAGAATATATTTTTGTATTTATTCATATATTATTTTCCTTAACATTTTCAGTGCGTTTATTAAACACCCGAAAATATTTTTCGATATATTTTCAAAAGATTTACCAAACACCTGAAAAATGAATTTTTGTTTCATTTTCTAGAAATCATTTTTTGAAAATTATTTTACGTGAAACAAACGGAGCCTAAAGTTCAGTATCCCAAATAACATTTTCAAACAATCGGTGACCGAATTGCAAGAAGTTGCAAAGTTGGTGGCATATTGGTGTGTTTTGCCAATGGAAATTGTAATCCTAGGATGAGGAGGTTTAAATTAAAGAAATTGTTTGTTGACGAATTGAAGATATAGGAAGTGAGATGAATGAAAAAGTTGAAGAGTTGAAGAATTGAAGATAAATTTATTTAGGTAAAATAAAAAAGAAAAAGAAAAACTTACTACTTCAACTACTATTTTTTGAAAAAATCAAAGGTCATTTAAAACAGCTGTTAATTTATTAAAAAAAAATCAAACGATTAAGAACGACTACATGTGTTTAGTTAAGACAATGAAAACAAATTCAAACGATTTTAAGATGTTTAGGGTGTACGTTTAAAATAAGTAAATAAAAAAGATGTGTTTGCAATATGAACAAGAAAAGGAGGAGTTGAAATCAAAGAAGTTGCGGATCTACCAATGAGCAGCACTAGCATAGTTCTGACAGACTGATTGGGTCTAACTAGTGTTCATGATCGAATTGTGTTAAACACAACTGACGGTATAGGTTGATTCGTAAGTATGTGAATTAAAATAATAAAAAAATAAAGGTTGGGGTAATGTCTATATCCCCTCTAACCTTTAAAAAAATGTTTTCATCATTTTCCGAAGTTTAGTAACCTTAGAAAAATATAGTCAACATAAAAGCTTTTCCGAGTCAACAGAAAATGAAGTCTTCTTTTCCGGAAAATGACTTACGGATTTATTTTCCGTAAGTCATTTTCCAAATGTTGGAGCACCCCTCCGCTCCCTTCCACAGTTACACATATTAACATACACAAACAATATTTCACTTAACAAATAATTTTTTTAGAAATATAAATGAAGTTTGTGCACACTATTTATAAATTATAATTTTAATAAATATTCACTACGTCCTAAAATTAGTGTCAACTATATTATTTAATGACGTCCTAAACATTGTTCATTTTCTTTTTTAAAACGTTTTTTTCTCAACAATTATTATTATTTTTATTTGCATTTGTGAAATTGAAAAAGGTGGACCTTATTGATTTGATACCACTAATGATACTAAATGAAAAAATTTAAATTACTTAAAGTTCAATACTATCTTATATTCAATATGAACATTAATATTAGAATATATTTTTGTATTTATTCATATATTGTTTTCCTTAACATTTTCAGTGCGTTTGTCAAACACCCGAAAATATTTTTCACCATATTTTCAAAAGATTTACCAAACACCTGAAAATGTATTTTTGTTTCATTTTCCAGAAATCATTTTTTGAAAATCATTTTCCGTGAAACAAATGGAGCCTAAAGTTCAATAGCCTAAATAACATTTTCAAACAATTGGTGGCCGAATTGCAATGTGTTTTCCGATGAAAATTGGAATCCTAGGATGAGGAGGATTAAATTTAAAAAAAGGTAACAAAAATGACAAAATTGACGAATTGAAGATAAATTTATTTAGGTAAAATAAATAAGAAAAACTTACTACTTCAGTCTTCAACTGCTATTTTTAAAAAAAAAAATCAAAGGGCATTTAAAACAGCTGTTAATTAATAAAAAAAAAATCTAACAATTAAAAACAGCTACATGTGTTTAGTTAAAACAATGAATTTTTTTTTCAAACGATTTTAAATGGTTAATTTAAAATAAGTAAATAAAAAAGATGTGTTTGCAATATGAACAAGAAAAGTAGGAGCTGAAATCAAAGAAGTTGAGGATCTACCAATGAGCAGCACTAGCATAGTTCTGACAGACTGCATATATATATTATAAAAAATTTGGGGTCTAACTGATACCCCTGATCGAATTGTGTTAAAACAATTGACGGTTTAGATTGATTCGTAAGTATGTGAGTTACAAATGAGTTATGTTTGAATTACCCCGTTAGTTATAGGTTTTGTTTATCCCGACCATTCATTAAACTGATCTCATACCGACACCGTACCTATGCACGGACACATATACTAGTATATATATTATGTATGGGGATGGCTTAATTATTTTCATACAAACAAGTTAAGTCTAACCTGTGTGTTAGAGAGATGGCGGGTAATTCTAGAATGGCTGTGTTGATGTTGATGATGATCGTTGTTATTGCATCTTGTTCTAAGAGTAGGCTAGTAGCAGCCAATGCCATGGGAGAAGAAGAAGCACATCCCATGATACCATGCTGCCACGGACAAATCAGTTACTGCTGCAAAACAAACAATGTTGTTGTTGCTGCTGCTGCTGCTCACAACGTTCATGATGATCATAAGGTTCAGCTCGGTCGCAAGAATCTATGACCCGACCGGCCCTCAGCTCGCTCTCCCGATCATAGCCCCTTCTTAACTTCTACAATCCTCCGGATGTCCGCCCGTCCCTCCCTCAGTGTCTGTTGCTGCCGCTTACTATGTCAAGTTGTACGCAACACTGAATAAGATGATTGTGTTTCCAAATATATTGTCTGTGTAATATTTATTTTATCAAGCTTACAAAATTTGTATGAAGCTATTTCCAACAAACACCAACACTAATACAATGAAGTTTTCTAAACAAATAAAGGTAGAAAGTGAGATTATAGTTTTGGGGACAAAGGAAGTGATTAATACACAGATTTATCTGCTTCCAAGTGGTTACCTCGCAGTGGCAAATTCTGAGATAAACTTCGGCGGTAGCACAAATTATTATTATTACATAATTTTTTTAGAAATTACAATTGTCTCTTAGGCTTTTTCATACGAAAGAAAAAAAACGATGCCCAAATAAGTAAGTAAAGTAACTAAATGGTATTCTCCCCACGTCTCTAAATAAGTTTTCATTCTTCTACAAATTTACTAATTTTACCTTATAGTGTGGACTTCAAAGTTAATGTACATGTGCTACTAAAAAAATTTTGTTCGTAAGTGCTTGCTAGTCCATCTTCCCTTCCCTACCTCAACTATTCTAGTTTTGAGCAAGTATCACGTGTGTTTTGAAAAAAAAAAGTTAGGAGTACGAGCATATAAGTCTGACAATTATAACCCGATACCTTTTAACCGACCTTACTCGACCTGAAAATTACCCGAACCAACACAACCAGTTAACATTTTCATGTCGAAACAAGTAACTAGTTCCAAGCTGAAAATATTTACAGGTTGGGACGAGTCGGGTTTAAGCGGATCAAATTGAACAAGTTATCCGTTTTGACCCGATAATTTTTTATCTATCTATCTATCTATCTATTATATAAAACTGCGAGTTGTTCTTGCAAATTAATAGATGGATAAAATTAACCATATACCTAATAAACACTCACAATTGAATTATGGTCAAGCACGTAAATTTGTTATTAGTAGAAAATAATGTATAGACATAAATAATCTTATATTTAATAAAATGTTCACCATTAACTAAGGCTAAACACGTAATTTGCATGGGTTAAACAATTCCATGAAGAAAAAAAATTTGATCATTCAACTTGTACATAATTTAAAAAATTAGCTATTCATTTTGTCTCATATGTTGATTTTTTGTCAGATTCCCTATTCGTGTCATTACATTTACAAATATCATCAAATGTTTTTGAATATGATGAAAATACTCTTACTAAGTTAAGGGACCAAAAATTTGCTTGAATCTAAAACATAAAATGGTTTTACATTTTTAAATATATTTAAGATTTGCTACATAAAAATTTGGGTAGACATTATTATAAATATATGTAAGATTTTAATTATAATAATAAATTTGTTGATGAGTATTGTGATATTAAGCACATCGATAGCATGTTTAGTAATTATCAATGAACAAGCTAAGACAAATGAGTTTTGAAAATGTGCTTTAATTTCAAGATGATGAATGGAAAATGAAAAACACAGTTGATGAATACGTGAGTTCTATTGTAAAAAATAAAAATAAAATAAAATAAACTAAAATAAGCAGTTTGTTCCCTTGAATTTTTTTACTACTACAAGCATCTTTAGTGACTATCTTATTAGTCCTAGGTTATCGATCTAACTAACTGTAAGGGTAAAATAGGCATGACCTATTTTATTTTTGTTTCTCTCTTCTTGGTAAAATTCATATTTGACAAGTGTGACATTTTTGGAAACTAAATCTTTAATTAGATTTTTGGTTTTCTTGATCCTAAAGTCTATGAGTCATTTTTTGTAACAAAATCATTTATTAGATTATGGTTCATCATCTTTGGTAACAAAATCTTAGCATAAATCCTTGTCAAACCAAGATTCTTGACCACTTTCATATTTGGTAATAAAATCCCATTGAATTGGTAAGTTGTTGGATTTTCCTTTAATAACTAATCCTTTTCCTTGTAGTAGATAGACTGTTTTTGGGTGTGTGTAGGGGACGCATAACTATATATTTAGGAGCAAGATTCGTGGTTCTTACAGAGCTCCAGAAAGAGAACAAAAACCATAGAAGCGAGCGTAATCGAGGTGTTTAAGCTTTAAGTGCAGCTCGATGTGTCAATGTAGCTACATTGGCAGTAACATTGAAGTTCTGAAACTTTTTTTGTCTTCCTGTTTTTGTTTAAAGGAGGCTGTTTTTGTTTCTTCCCACGTTTTGTTTAACTTGTTTATGTGGGGTTTTTGTTCTCCAAGATTCATTATCTTGTGAGAATATTTTGTGTGTGATTTCACAAGTATTTGTGTAAAAACAATTATTCTTTTAGTGAAATCTTTGTGGCCTTGAGGCTAGGTCTACAAATATTAAACTTGTAGATTGTTTTTGGTAAAAACTTGAGTTCAATCTTCTTTTAGTGACAAAATCTATCTTCCTTGTTTTTTTGTTTATTGTGATTCCCATTGTAGCTACAATCACAGCTACATTGGTAATTACATGGATTTCACTTGAGAATCCGTGCTATCACGTTCTTTCAATTGGTATCAGAGCCTTCTCTTTACATCACTAAGAGTTGATTCTGGTAGTAGCCGTGATGGATTCTCAGTATGAGAATGTCGTTCGTCCTCCTATTTTGACTAGTGCAAATTATTCTATTTGGAAAGTCAAGATGCGTATCTTCATCAAATCAATTGATGAGAGAGCGTGGCTTGCTGTTCTAAATGGTTGGACTCCTCCCAAAACTACTGATGATGATGGTGATGTAAAGATCACCAAAGAAGCAGATTGGTCTAATAATGATAGAAACATTGCCTCTTTTAATTCTAAAGCCTTGTCTGTCATATACAAAGCTCTTGATGCTAACACCTTTAGGGTTATAACCAACTATGAGTCTGCTAAAGATGTATGGGAGGCCCTTCAAATCTTGTGTGAAGGACCTTCCGGTGTTCGTGCTTCTAAGTTAAGATTGCTTATCACTCAATTTGAAAACACAAGGATGAATGAAGATGAAGATATTATGTCTTACTATGCTAGATTACTTGATATGTCTAACTCTGCTCTTGCTTTGGGTGATCCTATCACCAATGATCGTCTTGTTAGCAAGATGATGCGAACTTTGCCTGAAAGGTTTAATGTGAAAATTTGTGCTATTGAGGAAGCTCATGACATTAACAAAATTGGTTTTGAAAGACTTGCTGGCATTTTACAAAATTTTGAGTTAAACCTCAATGTGCAAATTAAGAACAAAGGCAAAGGTGCATCATCTTCTACTCCTTCTGATGATAGTATTGCTTTTCCTTCTGTTGTTGATATCTCTTCTGAATTTCTTGAATTGCATAAGGAGATCGAGGAATCTGATTTTGGTGAAGAGTCAATGGATTTTTTAACAACAAAGTTTAAAAATATTTTGAAAGCAAAGGGAAAAAACAGATCTCCATCTTCTATCACCAAAACAGTTTTCAAAACTGAGCCTAGCAAATTTCCTTCCAAAGAAAGTTCTTTTCAAACCCCTGAAAAATCTTTTACCAATCCATTTGCTAAGTAGCCTACATCTAGAAGTAAAAATATTGATTCTATTCAATGTAGGGCTTGTCAAGGGTTTGGGCATTATGCTAATCAATGTGCTAATACTTTGAGAAAGAAGGGTTTGAATTTTTACGCTACTTTGAGTGATAGTGATGATGAAGATCTAGGTGATCTCATCACTCACCTTGTACACAACTCTCCATCTGATTTTGCAGGATTTTCGGCCAATGAGACTCCGAATGTAGCTACATCAGAAGCTACATTGGACAAAAGTTGGGAAGATCATTGCTATTTTAACTCTTCTGTCATAGAAGACGATGGAGAACCTGAATCAGACCTGCTAGAAGGTTACAAAGAGCTGTACAAAGATTGGGAAAAGAGAGCTCATCAAGTTATAGTGCTTGGAAAGGCAAACGAACTGCTGAAAAAGGCTAATTAAGAACAAAATGAGTGTCTTACAAGGTTGGAGAGTCTGTTGAGTAAGAAAGATGTGGAGATTGAAGATCTAAAAGAAAAGCTCATCCTAGCCAATGAATCCATGGCTAAATGGAATTCAAGCCAACAAAAAATGGATGAGATGTTGAATTATGATAATTCTGGTAAGTCTGGTATTGGATTCAGGCCCAAGATGTTTGTGAAAGAAGGTGAAGGTATGTCTACTGAACCAAAACATCCCACACAAAATTTTCAAAATCTAAACTTCTTTGAAAAACCCAAAACAAGAGAGAAGAATTTTGTGTGTCATTTTTGTCACAAGCCTGGTCATATACAGCCATTCTGCTTTCTTAAAAAGGTTGTATATGAAGAAGAAGTAAGGCAGGCCTTTTTGGTTAAAAATCAGATGCAGCATCGAATGCAACATCCAATGAAGCAACATTGGAAGTCACATTCGGCAAAGATCGAACTCACGTTCACGTAAACAAAGAACCAAAGGTTTTTAAACAGGTGTGGGTTCCTAAGGGTAGTAATGACAAAGGCAAGACCAAATACTGTGAACCTTTTGATATATGTCCTGGTGCTAAGCGGTTCTATGATGAATCTCCTCCAAAATCTTCAGAACCAACATCTGAAACCATTGAACCCGCACTGATCGATTTAACCTCGCATATTCGAAAGTTCAGCCGATGTGATTCGAATGTGTCACCCAATGTGATTCCGAATGTAGCTACATCTAGTCACATTGACGTAAACTTGGCAGATTTAAACAGTCCCGAACATTCGAAATTCACCAATTTGAATGATTGCAGCCATGACATTCGGCCGCATACGTAAAAAACCATCCAATTTCTCAAGTGATAGGTAATATTCATGATGGCATATACACAAGGAGAAGAGGTAAGGTTGATTCTCAAAAATTTGCATGCCTATCAAAATATTTTTGAGAGAAGCCTTAAATCTTTTATGGATGCTCCAAATGATCAAAGATTATGTGCTACACTTTGATGTGTTAACCTTGTTTTTGATAACACCTATGCATTTTGCTTAGCACAAAATCCAGCTTCATCATTCTCGAACAAAACACATTGATATAAGACACCACTTTTTTAGAGACTTGGTTAAATATGGAAATTGTTTGCATTGTACATGTTGGGACTGAAAATCATCTTGCTGATATATTTGCCAAGTGTCTTGTTTTTGAGAGATTTTTCAATCTTTGGAAATCTCTTGTGTTTTTGTGTGCCATATGATTTTATACTTAGTTATAAAAAAATTTTAAAAAAAAAAATTAGGCATGCTTGCATTTTGTCTTTAGAGGGCACTCTAGATCATTGTTTCACATGTATGTGCCTCTTGTGGTTGCTTGGGAATTTCATTCAAAATCTGTTGTGATTTCATTGTTATGATTCTCTCTCTCTCCCAGTTCTTGAGTATGTTTAAAGTCCACAAAGGAAAGAGCTACCTTTTGAAATTTTTGGGATGCTGCAATTTGTCAAGGTACTATGGAACTTAGGTTCTTATGGGTTGATCTTGAGTAAATTGACTCCCTTTAATTGAAAAAGTGTGAAAGCTACCTAACGGAAAAGAGCTACCTATGAACAAGGTTGTGGCACCTTTCTTTTGGGACTATGAATCTTCGGATTTCATGGGTTGATCAATAAGTAAAGTGGCTACCCTTGGTAAGTAGTGTGAAAGGTTCCTAGTGGCATGTGTTGAATATGCTTGAAATAAAGTAAAGCTATATTCCTAGGGAAATAAAGTACCTATGTATTTTTGTTGTGAAAATTTTATGATCTTGGGAGAGAAATCTGGTTGAGAAAATTTAAAAAAATGCAAAATTGAAAATAAAATCACAATTTTGGCGAATGCACCTCTCAATGCAACTACATTAGGAACTACATCGCTTTGATCTGGTCTTTATCACTTGTGTGTGATTGCATTTTTTTTTTTATTCTTTTGCCTAGCTTATTGTTATCATGTTTTTAGGCATAAAATTTTAGGACATGCATTATTGGCAAGGATATCAGCTTTGTGAAATTTTGTCCTAATATAAACTGTGCAAATCAATTTCCAAAAATCTCCATGTTGAAAACATTTAGTGGTTGTCTAATTTTTGTGTGGAACTAAGAGGTTTTGAATATGGATATGATGTGCTCAGTTATTGCTAGTGGTGTGATCAAATCATTGTGAACACTTGATTGTGTTTTTCAAAATCTTGGATTTTTGAGAGTTCCTAAAAGATTGTTTATCCCTCTTCCTTTTCCGGTCAAATAGGGGGAGAGAGATCAAGTGTTTATGGTGATGGTGATGAATCCTATGATTTCTGACTTTATACCTTGTACAAATTCAGGGGGAGATGAGATTTTCTAACCTATGCAGGTTAGATGGTTTGATTGGTGTTGTATAAACACTTGTCTTTTGATTTGACCAGAAAGGCTCAACAAAGGGGGAGATTGTAAGGGTAAAATAGGCATGACCTATTTTATTTTTGTTTCTCCTTTCTTGGTAAAATTCATATTTGACAAGTGTGACATTTTTGGAAACTAAATCTTTAATTAGATTTTTGGTTTTCTTGATCCTAAAGTCTATGAGTCATTTTTTGTAACAAAATCCTTTATTAGATTATGGTTCATCATCTTTGGTAACAAAATCTTAGCATAAATCCTTGTCAAACCAAGATTCTTGACCACTTTCATATTTGGTAATAAAATCACATTGAATTGGTAAGTTGTTAGATTTTCCTTTAATAACTAATCATTTTCCTTGTAGTAGACGGACTGTTTTTTGGTATGTGTAGGAGACGCATAACTATATATTCAGGAGCAAGGATTCGTAGTTCTTACAGAGCTCCAGAAAGAGAACAAAAACCATAGAAGCTATGAAGCGTAATCGAGGTGTTTTTCCAAGTGCGGCGGTTCCGATCGTCAATGTAGCTACATTGGCAGTAACATTGAAGTTCTGAAACTGTTTTTTGTCTTCCTGTTTTTGTTTAAAGGAGACTGTTTTTGTTTCTTCCCACGTTTTGTTTAACTTGTTTATGTGGGGTTTTTGTTCTCCAAGATTCATTATCTTGTGAGAATATTTTGTGTGTGATTTCACAAATATTTGTGTAAAAACAATTATTCTTTTAGTGAAATCTTTGTGGCCTTGAGGCTAAGTCTATAAGTATTAAACTTGTAGATTGTTTTTGGTAAAAACTTGAGTTCAATCTTACTGTTTGGTGCTGTGACAAAATCTATCTTCCGCTGCTACTGTTTTTGCTGTTTCATTGTGATTCCCATTGTAGCTACAATCACAGCTACATTGGTAATTACATCGATTTCACTTGAGAATCCGTGCTATCACGTTCTTTCACTAACATATATTTTTATTAAGTTCACTAAGTAACTCTTGTTAAAACCATATATTTATCTATCTCCTTATACATAAAAGTGTGGATTGTATTTTACAACTTAATTCATGGACAAAACTAACTATACATCTAATAAACATCAACAATTAAATTAAGAGTACCACCAACGTCCAATTCTTAATGGATTTTTTGGTGAAGAATCCATTAATTCCCCCCATTGTCCAATTCTTGTTCAATTCTTCCGATGAGAGAGAAATTTGGTTTCTTCGTTAAGAATTTTTTGATCATGGAGGAATCACAGCCGCGAGAGAGGAGAGTGTGGTGCACCTTCTCTTCAAACCTGGCGCGTGTAGGACACGCGCAACAGGCGCGTCCAAGGCAAAAAAAGGTGGGTCCGGCGGTTGCTGCTCCACTAAAACAAAAAAAAAACGTTTTAAACTTTTTTTTTAAAACCAATCATTCTGACCGTTTTTTAAAACCAAGGATTCAAAAAAAATTTTAAAAAAATCAAATTGTAGATAATTTATGTTTTTATGTAATTTTCTATTTATGTTATTGTACGAGTTATGTATAATATGTGTTTTATAGATAATTTATTAAATAAATTATAAATTATAAAATTTAAAAATAATAATGTAATTTATTATTTTTAAATTAATTTTTGTCTTAATTTATAAATTAATTATTTATACGAAATATTTAAATATGAAATATATAAAATAACATGAAATAAATTTATTTGTTGAGAAGTATAAAAATAAGAATGAAATGTAAAGTTAATGAGGTGGTAGTGGGACCTAGTTAAGAATATGTTAAGAATCGTATACAATGGGAATATGAATTCTTAAGTAGAGAAAAAGAGAAAAATGTGTAGGTGGCAGTGGAACCCAGTTAAGAATTTGTGGGAAGAATTCCCACAATGGAGATGCTCTAATATCAAACAAGTAAATTCGTCATAAGTAGAAAATAATGTATAAAAATAAATAACCCTAAATTTAATAAATTATTAACCATTAATTAAATCTAAACAATAAGTTTACATAGGCTAATCGATTCCATAAAGTTGAATTATAATTTGGTCATTCAATTTGTACCTAAATTTAAATTAGATTATACCTTTTTGAATTTTATTCAATTTGTCTCATATGTCGAGTTTTTGTCAGATTCCCCTTTTCTGTCATTACGATTGCAAATTTCATTAAATATTTTTGAATATGATAAAAATACCCTTACTAAGTTGAGTGACCAAAAAACATACTTGATTTGAACCAAAAAATTAATATTGTTTGGCCTTTAAATTAATATGTTTAATATTTTTTACAGATAAATTTGGGTAGACATTATCAGAATTATTGGTAAGATTTTAACTATAATACTCCCTTCGTTTCAAAATAAGTGTTGTTTTAACAATTTACACACTGATTAAGGAAACTTATAAAAAGACTGATATATATTTATTTAAGCTCATTTAATGTAGTTAAGTTGCACTAGTATTTTCTCTTTCCTCTTAACAACCCCCTCCCCTCGCTAACATCATTTAATTTAAAACTAATAAATAAAGACAGTTTTGACAAAATATGAACAAATGTTTCTTAAAAATCTTATAATGACACTTATTTTGGAACAATTTTTGTTTGACTAAAATGACAAATATTTTGAAACAGGGGGAGTAATAGATTTGTTAGTAAGTATTGAGATATTAAGCAATCGGCAGCATGTTTAGTACTTACCGATGGACAAACTAGGGCAAATGAGTTAAGAAAATGTGTCTTAATTTCAATATGATAAAGAGAAAATTGAGAACACAGTTGATGAATATGTGTTTTATTGGAGAAGAAAGCTACAATTTACTTACAATTTGCTCCTTTGAATTTTTTGACTACTACAAGCAACTTTAAAAACTATCATATTGGTCATAAGTTATAAATCTTATTAAAAAATCTTTATTCAGTTATTTAAGTAACTTTTGTTAGGACCCTTTATATCTTCTATCTCTATCTATAAAAGTATGAGTTGTTTCATACAAATTAATGTATATGCAAAAATAAACATGCAATAAACTACTCATCATGATTTAAGGTCAAACAAGTAAATGTGTTATGGATAAAAAACTATTTGTAGACAAAAATAACAATACATTTAATAAACTACTCACCATGAATTAAGGTCAAATAAGTAAATTTGTCATGGGTGAATCAATTCATGAAGAATTAAATAACAATTTAGTTCATGAACTTATACTTAATAATAAGCTAGGTCCTACCGTTTTGAATTCTATTCATTTCGTCTTCTATGTCAAAAAATTTTTTTTGGTAAAATAAAATTAATGTATAGGCAAAAATAGCACTACATATAATAAATCACTCATCTTGAATTAAATGCAAACATGTAAATGTGTCATGGATAGAAAACTATGCATAGACAAAACTCCTACATTTAATAAACTACTCACACTGAATTAAGGTCATGTGACGACCCGACCTCGGACTCAAATGCGGAATCTCAAGGTCGTGTCGTCAAAACACAACAAGCACATAAAGGCAAAGTCATAATGGCAATCCCAAAACAATAATAATTTGCGAAAGCAATTAAATAAGTGGAGCCCCGAGCTACAAACAAGACATAGATACATACAATCTCTTAGTCAACAAACAATACACGTGTAGCAACAATGCGTACATACAACAAATCTACACTAGGTCGGACATTAAAGTAAACCAAATAATCGGTAACGTTACAACCGGAACCCAATACTACACTACAAGTCTAAAATATAACAAAACAACATCAACAGCCACAACATGTCGGAGCACAACATAATTATCGAGCTAAGACATACTCGAATAAAACATATAACGACCCGACCCGAACTCCTATACGGAATCCCGAGGTTGTGTCATTAAAACAACCTAGTAACTGGCAATACACATGCTAAGCATAATTACGCATGGCAAAAATTTGAGCAACAACAAGCTCTAGCAAAGAGGTAAAGTTGTAACGACAATACAAGACAACAAAAACCAAATCTGCAGAAGCATAATAATGAAATGGAATCCAAACCTTCAGCTCGAACTTCGAACACAAGACTGAGAGACTACTATCTCCCAACAATTCTACGACGTGTGTAACGCAACATTGAGCACGGCAACCAAACCATCGGCAAACCTAAGGCCGACACAACAACAAAGAACGCAACCGGAACAACAACCACTCGACGGATAAAACATGCCGGAGGGAAAACCAACTAAACACTACGAGTCCACAACTCGTAAACACAATAATAAAACACTAACAACCACAAGCCACGACATGTTTGGGAAAACAAATAAGAACTACAACTGCTAAACTTACCGAAGACAATGATATAACGACGCCCCGAGCTACTGCATGCCTAAGAGACAACTAAATAATTACTAAAATAAGATGCAGTGGCTCGACAATACACGTCGGCCTCAAACGATACAACAACGACTACAAGAGCTAAGGTGAATCTAGCCCATACTATACAGTCTATGTAACTTTACAAAATACATCGTCCTCACTTAACCAAACAAAACAATAATAATGATAACTATAGGATTCCACGAGTTATGACTTGGAAGAATCAGCCGATTCACACTCTGATCTACCCGTCCTCAACATGAGCTGCCGAACACAAGGTACACAGTTACAATTGCGATCTATATGACCTTTACACGGTGCTAACGACCAACTGTACAATAGAGAAACAAAAGCATAGAGTGAGTCATAATAACCAAGTAAGTTACTATATGCAACATTATATCACGACAGTAATGTACAGACATAAATATTCATAATGTCCTGTTAGTATGACAAAACTCATAAACATATTATGCATGATAATGGCCACCTAACTACATAATCCATGTATACCGCATATTCCACAAAACACGATGATAATCACATAGTGCTCATAGTTTTTTTAGCTTTTTATTTATTTTTATTATTTCAATGCCTTGAAAGGCTACAATTTTATATATATGATGCCTTTGGTGTGGATAGAACAAATGGTGCATCTGGTGAGACTTTGAACACCCGACCTCTCGGTTGAGAGTAGTGATGTACCAGAGTGCCTCTGGTAGAGCTTGAATACTCGACCTCTCCGTTAAGATAAGCGAGCAGCTAAATAGGGACTTTGGTTAAGGCTTGAACAACAACATTTCCTCTTAAGAGGCTTGAACACCCAACCTTTCTATTGAAAGTTGTAAAGTCCAGGGTGTCTCTAGTGGGACTTGAACACCCGACCTTTCCGTTAGGAGAAGTGAGCAGTACCAGTTGAACTAGAGTTCATTGGTACATAGTGCTCATAGTAAGCCACATAAAAGTTAGATAAGTTACCAAATTAGTGTTGTTGTGCTGCTCGTGCAATATACAGTGTTAACCTATCACGCCCCGAAGATGTGATTACGTCTCACGAGAGGTGAATAACAAAACCGAACACAAATCTAAAGTAAAAGCCAAATCCAGGAAAGTGTTCTTGCCAAAATAGACCAAAAATACCATATATATACCACTGAGTACGAGTTCATCAGAGCAACTATCCTCTTGATATAAAACAAACCCAGAGAGTCTATTGATAACCCGAATAATCACAAACCTCCAAAAAAACTTTATACTATAAACTATACAAATAGACGAGAATACAATGTCCAAAATTAAGATGATTCATGCATCACTAAACCACTTCTAGCCATAAAACTTGAGCCAAACACCAAGCTTCCCTCTAACTAACAAATGGAAGCTAGGAAGAAAAGGGAAAGGGTGAGAACAAATTACCCAGTAAGGAACCTGCCAACATTAAAGGATGCGATAGTGTACCGAAGTGTATCGAAATGGCTTTATCAATCTGATAACAATAGCTGTGAAACAAAACTAAACAATCATATCTCTCTATCGAAGAGTGGATGAACAATAACGATAAACAATGATATCAAATCAAATCAAATAACATAACACTTGAGCCAGCCAAATGCCCAAACCTATAAAGTAAATGACTCAAACATCAAAGTGCCACTGCAGATGCCATTTTGACCAAGAGTCGCAATAACAAATACCAACAACCGGTGATGGAGAAGTCAACTTATGACGCTATCAAATCGTAACATAGTAACAACTCAAAGTGTATACGGTGGAGTAGCAAAACAAATATGAATCATCGATTCCAAATGACGTGAACAAATAAACGATAACAAGCTCAAGTTCAAGTTGGTACGAATAATATCAATTATCAAAGGTTTCGAATAACAAGAATAAAGTTGTAACTAGGTTGACAAGAACCCTTACCTCAAGTTCTAGACAATCCAAATACCCAACTAGCTAACTTGCTTCAATCTAACATATAACATAGTGAAACGATTTAACAACCAACTCTAAGTTCTATGATTTCAACAATGAACACTAAGAACAATTACTATGACTACAATTTGCGATAATTAATCATAATTCAAATTACTTGCACAATCTGATTCTGAAACTAAGTCTATTCAAAAGTATTCTGAAAAATAGTCAAATTAGGCTTTTGAATCACTCCATTCCGATTTAAAACGAGTAAATTATGATCATTTAAAGTTTGTGACTTTTCTTAAAATTCACAAGGGTCAATTCCAAAATTTTAAGAACTAAACGGACCAAGTTTTCCTTCAGCAAGCTAAACTACAAGGACCAAATTGCAAATTGCAAATTCCAAAAGTTGACTTCTTCAGCCTCAAAACCGAGTTACTGGCTTACAGCTTTTATAAATCCTTTTTCTATTTTAAATTATTTCTTTCCTCAATTTCCTTTACCTTCGATCTCTATATACTATTAAACTACTTACCAAGTACACACATGCAAACTAACACATATATACATATCTTTTTGACTTTCCATGTAATTCAACCTATATTAACCAATTTTATTAAATTAAGACAAACTCAGTTGAACTATAATCACTTATTAGTATCACTAAATTATCCCAAATAATTAATTATTCGACCAAATTGTTCAAAACAGTAATTTTTTAAGAAAAGACATTAATAATTAACATGGAACAATTTCAAAGTCAAATCAAAACCAAATGTTTACAAATAATAATGAACATGTTTCAATAACAAGAGTACGAGTCAAATATGGATATTTAAAAAACGATCACATTACAGAATCAGCTCCATATAGTCTCCCTTACCTCAAAACAAGATAATATCCACTGATAAAAATACACTAGAAACCTTTCATAATAATCATCGAGTCAAATTCGAAACTTCTAGAAATTCAGAATAATCAAACTTGGCTCAAAATGAAGAATGCACATCCTCACCCGGACGGTTATCCCTCGTTCCCTTTCTATGGAAGTAAAGAGGAATATGTAATAAAAGATATGAAGTGGAGTGGAGTCTACTCTATACCCTAGCAAATTCGGCCAGCAAGGAATTATGCATAAATGTTAGCAGAGCTGTCAAGGTGGGTTGGCGGGGCTGGCCAACCCGCAACCTACTATAACCCACCATTTGACGGGGTGAGGCGATGTAGACACCCCAATTTCATACCCCTATTTATGACATGCCATAAAATATCAAGACTTGTCAATAGGACTAACGGATGTCAAGTTACAGGGTTAAAAGTACAAAATGATGGAAGAATTGACAAACAGTGAATTGCATGGGGTGAAAATGGTTAAAAATAGAAAAAACAAAACAACAAAAGTGGGAGCGGCCTATAGCCAAAATGGGTGTTGCACCCATAATGACTATAGGTGGCGCCCAAAATTGCATACGACAGCACCCACAAATCTCTTATTCACTGCTGCAGATGGCTTTTGGTGCAACTCATTCAGGGCACGATACGAGCATTTGAAGCACGGAGATAAAATATTAGGGATTACTTCACTGTTAAGGCTTCCCCAACTTCAGCCTATAAATAAAGAGGTAGTGCACTGCCTAAAGAAAAAATTTACTGAGAGAAAGGGCGAAGAGCTGTTATGCTGTTAGTTTCCAATCCAACCCCGAAACTCCGTTAGGCTGCCAAAACCGCCCCTAAACACATAAACTCTCCGGCCAAAGTAAACATTAGTTACCCAACTAGGTATCTGCCCTATTTCACCGGTTCTAAAATCCCAAAAAGAGCAGTTGCCCTGCCCGAATTCAGACGTCAAATCAAGTAAAACCAAGCAGTTGCTCTACCCGATTTCAGACTCGACAACAACAAAAACAAACAAAAACAAGCAGTTGTACCGCCCGAATCTCGAGGAAAAAAGCAACCAAAAGAAGCAGATACGCTGCCCACAATCCGACAACAACAACAACAGAAAAAAGACTCCCTTTTCTTGAGAGACAGAGCGAGCACAACTAAAAGCCTACCAGAAAAGAAGTTGGTCTGTGATAAAACTCACACGCTTCAAGTGGTAGGTACCCTAAGACTATTTATTATTTTGTCTATAAAATAGTGCTATTTAAATAATAATATATCACGAAATAAGTCGTTATAATGCTAAAATTTATGGTATAAATAGCACTAAAATAAGTCATTATTATGGCCTAATTTTTACAAAATATTATCTGTAACTCTAAAGTGAGGCTGCTGTAGTTTTCTTTATTTCTATTGTTATAAATATATATATATATATATATATATATATATATATATATATATATTGTTATAAATATATATATATATATATATATATTTCTATTGTTATAAATATATATATATATATATTTATTTATTTATTTATTTATTTATTTATTTATTTTTAAATTCTTTATTTAAGTTGTTAAATTTATAAAAGGATTATATTTAGCCAAAAATCTATTTTGAGTCCGAAAGGGTGAGTTGGGTGCCCCGCCCCTTCCCAACTCGTAACTTAGCCTCCGAACCCTTATAAATCTGGTATATTTGGTTTTTCTTTGTTTATTCCTAAAATAAAAATGACGACTATATTATTTATATTTTGAGTCCACAATTGAGGCCAAGCGTATTCCACACGCTTTTGAAAAGTTTCGAAACCACCCCGTCTTTCAGTGGCACGGATCCGATTAAAAACGGGGCACTCACAGTGGTGACTCTGCTAGAGACGTTATTTTTATTTTAATAATAAAATAAAAATTGAGGGCTAGACTCAGTTTGTTTTTTTATGTATATGTAAACATTTTATTTTTTGGATTTTTGGCTAAATATATTCGTTATATTTATTTAACTGTTTAAATATTGTATTTTTATATATCTGTGTATATATGTGCGTATAACCTTGAAATTTTGCAGCGGCTTCATTTTGGTACCAGTGCAACACGAAAAGATTAAAAAAAACGGGAGCAATTTTTGCTTTATTTTGTTTTATTCTGTTATTATATTATTCCTGATGGATATGTAAATATTTTTTTTATTCTGTCATTTTTTATTTTCGGGATTAGGACCAAATGTAATTAATAGGAACAAATAGTTTCCTCATTTTTCTTTCTATTTATTGATCTGAATGGCCGTCACTCTCGCTCGCGTCGTCCTTTCAATGATTCAAACTAATGAGCTGAGAAAATCAAAAAATCAACAAAAATGACGCGCCATAATTTATTGCTATATTATTGTTTTATACATACAAAAAGAAAAAAACACTTTACTGTTTTTTAGCTGACGCACACACGCGCACTAATGTAAAGATATCCCGGCTGTTACCTTTCAACCCAATAAACATGCCCGGGTATCCATGATCTTGAAAGAGAGGCTACGGAGAACTTAGGCCGAAATTATCACATCCTGTGCCCTTTACTAAAGGGCCAACGAGGTGAAGCCAACCTAGCCCTGCATCAGTCAACGTTAAAAAAATAATATATATATATATATATATATATATATATATATATATATATATATTTATTTATTTATTTATTTTAGGACACTGCATGGACCGATCGGTTTTTATACCTTGAAATTAATGACCAATCCCTGTTGCAAAAATATATGTAAATGAATAAAGATATATGCACAGGGGCTGATCAATAATTTTTATGGTATTTGTCCTAGACTATTCGAATGGTGGATCCCGGAAAGAGTATAGACCCTTCGCCTAAGATCTGTCCAATCTTGGGAAGTCGAAAGCCAGGTGCAATACAAAGGTTCTATACTCTGGAGAAAGAATCCATTATTCCAGGAAAAGTCATTTACTAACAAAAAAAAAGCATGTGCTTGTCTGATCAATTTTAGGAAAAACAAATAAAGTTAATTATAAAAGCACATTGTACTTAAATCAAAAATCCTGGAACCTTCCCTTCTAATACCTTCAACCCTTTTCCTCAGAAACCTGGCCCAAATTTGGAAAGGAAGAGATAACACCGGTCGTTTGATACGGGATACAGGCACAGAGGTCAGGACTGAGAGTATAAGGAGTTCAGAGGGTACAGATTTTGGTAGAATGGCCGCCGAGAATGAACAGACTATTGTAAGCACTGAAACATGAGCTCCAGGGTACACTCCTACTCGAGCTATGCAACAGTGGTTAGACAAAAATTTTGGAGCACATGTCAATCGCCTATTAGGCCATATAACAAACCTCATGCAAAGCCCAAGTCCCAATGTTGAGGGAATCACTTTTCCTGCAACACCTCATGAAGCATCAACTTCTCATGCTCCTCTAAACCCAAATCCTCAGCGAAACACTAACCCTCCACCAATCACCAGCATCCCAAACACCAATTTCTCACCAAATACTTACTACCAAAATTTTAACCCTTTCTTTCCAAACCAAACCTACCCTTTCCCAAGCACCAATATACCCCAAAATCCAAATGGCCTCCTATTTCCCATCACCAATCCACTCTAAAGTAGCCCACATATGGACCCCAGAAGCTATACACAACCAGGACAGGTGATGACTTATCTACCATTTAATGATTTTGGACATCAGGCAGAAACTGTAAATATCCCACCTCCTCAAAATCCTTACCAAATGCCTCAACAAATCTGATATGATTCCTAGACTGTAAGGGTAAAATAGGCAAGGCCTATTTTATCTTGTTTTCACCTTTCTTGGTCAAAGTAGGTTTTTAAATTAGTTAATGTTAATTTAGGATTTAGTATATTTTATTAGATTTAGTTTAGTTATTTTTGGTAACAAAATATTTAATTAGATTTTGTTTTTCCTTGGTCCTTAAGGTTTTATCATTTTTGGAAACATAATTTTCCTAAAGATTTTTGATTTTCTTGGTCCTAAAGTCTAGGAGTCATTTTTGGTAACAAAATCTTTTATTAGATTTAGTTTTGGTATTTTTTGGTAGCATAATCTTTTTGTAGATTTTAAGTGCACATATTTGGTAACTAAATCTTTGTATAAATCCTAGTCTAACCATGATTCTTGACTAATTTCATATTTGGTAATCAAATCTCATAAGTTTGGTAAGTTGTTGATTTTTTCCTTAAATACTAATCCTTGTCATTGTTGGAGTTGGATTCCTTTATGTGTGTAGGAGATCTTGGCATTATATAAGGAGGAGCTTGGGCATGGCTGGAGAGACACGCCTTGGCACATAATTCTGGGAGAGCAGATCAAAAGAGTGCGTAAAATTCGAACCGATTTTAATTCCAAAGAAGTCTGCGATTTGAATGTGCTTCCGAATGTTGCAACATTGGAAGCAACATTGGGCGTTTTTGCTGTTTTTGACTTCCTAGCTGATTTTAGGAAGCTATTTCTTTCTTCCCATGTTTTCTATACCTGTTTTTATGTGGGTGTTTTGCTCTCCAAGACTTGGTGTCTTGTGAGAGTGTTTTGTTTTGTGATTTCACATAGTTTTTGTAAAACAATTCATCCTTTTTAGTGAAATCTTTTTGGCCATGAGGCTAGATCTACAAGTATAAGCTTGTAGATTGTTTGGTAAATTTGTGTGATTAATTTTGTGATTTTGTATTAAGTCTTCCGCTGTTGTTTGTTATTTTTCTGTCTTTTGTGACTTTTTAATTGTAGCTTTTTAACAAGCTACATTAAATCTTTGAGAATCCTAGCTACTCACGTTCTTTCATAGACGCATACTCGCAATGGAGGAATCAAAGAGCACGCAGCACGGCAAGCGAAGAACGTCAATGAATTGATGGATTGTGACACCTTGACCCAATGCTACTATCCGTTATTGAAAGTGGTACTCCGCTATCCAATTACGAGACGAATATGAACCTTGGTATAATGAAGAACGCCACAATAGGGATGAATATCCTATTGATAAGTTCGGGTTTCGATTACTTAGCCTCTCACCAAATAATCACAAGTTCAATGAAGAACAAGGAGGTTTTGAAAAACACTCAAACACTATATTAATCAATAATCAGAAAGTTGCCTCAAAACAATAAGCCACAACCCTTATTTATATGGGTTGTGAATCCTAAATCTAAAAGTAAAAGGAAAAGTCTAAGTAGAATCAACTTAGAAACTACCTAAAATCCACTTAGGAAACTACTCAACTTACCTAATCTACGTAGGCAACAATTAGGTAAGTTAACTAATCTATTTAAGAAACATAAATCGTCCAAAATAAGAAAAATCTACCAATCCCGTTTTTGTAAAGGCCTAATTTTCAAAGTTGTATTTTGGCCCCCTAAAGTCTTCCTTTAGGCGTTAAAAGCTTCCAAAGTCATTGTATGACATTAACGAACATTTCTCGAGTCTTCAAGTCAACTTCCATGAAATTTAAGGCTTCACAAGACATGTTTGAATTTGTAGAGTAGCCATTGTAATAGCCTGAATATCCAATAAATCCATGAATTAAGTTTGTATAGAACTCTTGAATCTTCCAATCATACTCTATGCATTTTAGAACCCTTGAACCTTGATCCATGCTCATATGAACCCTCGAACCTTGATCTACATGCTTCCAATGCCTCTCCTTTGCTTGTAACAATCTTGGTTCTTGGTTGGTGGTCAGAATCATATCATTCCATCTCTCTTGAAAAGGATTTGTCCTCAAATGAAGACCTACATCACATATACACGATTTAGTAACCAAGATATAGTCTATAAAATTATGCTTACCATATGATTTCATGTCGTCGATTTTCTCAAACTCTCCATGTTTGCAATCCATTCCATGCAAGTTTATGTATCTCCAATCACCGGGATCAAAGACCATTCTCGTTTAACTTTCCATCGGTACACTTTGGTACTCCATCAAGATTTCCTCCTTTAACTGTAGACGAAACACAACAAATCTATGCACTACCACATGAACAACGTTATTAGCACACAATTGGTTATGTAACAATTTAACACAAACATCTCTTGGTGTAGGAACGTGTCCCACCATTAAACATATCCAAACCCTATCACTGGGTTCAAATACCAATCTAACATATCTCACTTGCATTACTCGGTGCCTTTCCATGAATGACAACATCACATATGCAACATTAAGCACAACGAGATCATCATAAGGAATGTCAATGAAAGATATCAATAAGTATAATAATATAATATGCAATATGGCATACCAACTCATGTATCCAAATCCGTCATGACAAGTAAATCCATCAATGTTTATAATCTCACTCATCAAGTTATCACAACTCGATGTTCCCTCATGAAAATCCTTTATAGAACCAAAATCACCAGGTTTAAACATTAACCTAGTAAATCCCGTTTTTAGCACAACCATGCTCAACATCACAACTTTATGCAATCCAAAGCATATACAATAAATCATGCAATTCAATAAAATGATTATATATGACAAGATTCTACCATAATCAAATCTTTCACTCCTCAACTTACTTAATTCCTCGATTTGAAACAAACAATTGATTTCACAAAGTACAAAGATCAACCTAAAAACTTTCATCTTTTGCATATCCATATTTATCAATAATGAATCATGAAACGATAAGAAATTACAACCAAAGTGTAATCTCAAGGATAAACATCCTTTATGCTAAAAAATCAGATCATGTGCTAAAACATGCTTATAATCATCAACAATATGAATTTCATCACCTTTCCAAGGTTTAACATGCTTAACATGAGTTGTCTCTTTCCATGAATCCATACGTAACTCATGCAGTCCATAAATCTTGTGAAAGAATAATATAACATGGAAAACAACATCTTCTTTGAAACATGCATCAATATAACTCAATATAGAAGAATGTTGCATGTTCTCACATATAGGACTCACACAATTCGGTTATTTAGTCACACCATGCAAACTCTTCAATTCAACACCTATCAAAGCATTATGGAACACATCTACTATCTCATGGTATGGCTTAAGATGTCCTATATTAAGATTCACAATAATACCATCATCATGCAATGAACTTGCAAAAAGATGAATTCTAGTTCTATTCAATGCATAACTAAGAGATTCCCTCTCAACTTTCAATAAACAATGCAATCCTAATGACTTATCAACCAAAGTATCATCCATGAATGGACCTACATACACATGGTTAGGGATATGCAATGTCGATTGTGATTCATTAGCCATGCTTTTACTAAGTTTCATCCAATCATTTAAACCATGGTGACTAACTAAACTTTGCAATTGGAACTTCATTAGCATGTCAACTGAAGTAACAACTCCTCTCATGAATAAGGAATTCACAAGACTAATCAAATTATCACAAGTAGCACTTTTAAAAATTCTGAATTTCTTATCAAATCATTGGTGCTTAAGATGTAATAATTTATGTGGCTTAACAATTTTACACATGACACAAGTGTCCACTAACCTAGTCAATTGTCCAAACTCAACAACAAATCTATTGAGCTTGTTATCAATGTCATGGTGCTTAACATGTAACAATTCACCACACAACGTTGTTCTTCCAAAAATGATTAAGATCATACCTTTGAGAAAATGTAGGTTCTACAATAATCTCTTTACCTTGTTGGTATTTCATCTTGAATCTCACAATTTCTTTTGGTGGTGCCTCTTGAAAAGTTTGTGAAAAAGAAACAATAGACTTTGGCAATACAACATTAACTTGATAAGTATCAAAATTTGCCTCACTTTCTTTCTCTTCTCTTCTCACACTCTTTCTTTTGAGAGCACACACTAATTTTCTCTCCTTTTTCCTGGTTATCTCACATCTTTCACTAGTCTCTAAAATCGGCCTCTCACTCTTGTTTTCACTCAAGCTCTCCTTTTTCTTGGCTATCTCACAAAACTCACTTTTATCTCTAGCCAAACTCTCATTATTTTCACTTGAGCTCTCCTTTCTTGGCTATCTCACTCTCCTCACTTTGCTCTCTAGCCAAACTCTTTATTTTCTCTCAAGCCTTTTTAAAGGCTTCTCTATTTCTTTTCCTCACTAGCCTCTCTCTTCACTAGCTATTGAGCTTAACATCATAAAATTCTCATAAGCTTGTGTTGGAGTCAATGGTACAAGTTTAATGGTTATTTGATTGTACAAATGAATGTCTTTTGTGTTGCCATCATAATTAACACTTCTCAATCCTGCCAAGGTCGCCCTAGCAATAAATGAGTTTGTTGTATTGGCAACACATCACACATCACCTCATCTCCATA
>JABEVN020000458.1:0-31420 GCA_013146195.2 Codonopsis lanceolata | reverse complement strand
GGAGGGCAGCAACTACCGAAAATTAAAGATTTCTCTACAATACATCTTTATTTTCCTGAAGGCCGCACTTGGCCTATATGTAAGTTTACCCCTAAATGTCGGCTAGTTTAATTTGGGGAATATACAGGGTGAAAATAACTAGTCGCTTGTATATATAGAGTATTCAGTATTCATATTTGAAACTTGATGGATAACAAATGAGTATTGGACAATTGGAATATCAAATTCAATTAGGCTTTTTGACTGGTTCGTAATTTTTATGCATGTATGGGCCTTCCATTTGTAGTAGTTATTCGAACTACATACGAGAACTACTTTTTAAAAATGAAATATACACACTTTTAAAAAATGAACTACATATAAGACCACTTTTAAAAATGATACATGGATTAACTATTTTTTGTTGCTTGTACTTTCATCCCTCTCTAACTGTACCCCAAAAAAAACATCTCTAACATGGTAGTAGTCGCATCTTGGCGGACCTTTTGTTTTAGGCATTTCCTTGATTTTGTTTATCTTCCTAAAAGATACTTTACTTTTCCTCTCCTTCCTATTTCCCCAAAAGTCTTTTCATTAATTAAAGAGTTAAGGAGCTCAATTTTGTATCTTCAAACCGATAGGGTTGGTGGGTGGGTGGGTTCCATGGCCAAAACATGGTAATGGAGATGAATGTTGGGAAAAAAGATAAAGATAAAGATCTGAAAGGAACAATCTAAGACTGGCATTCTTATTACATAGATACAATTATTTTCCTTTTCACGCAGCTATATATTAAGTTGCTTATTACAGTAGAATTCACTTTTGTAGGTACAGTAAATAGAATTGTGTTATACGGTCCAACTCGATTAGACTCGATAGTGAAATCTAGGAGTAAGAACTCTGCACCTACAAAAAAGTACACCATATTCATGGTTTATCAATTTTAACCATTTCCAACCGACAAGAACTCCGCATTTAACAAAGATTTTGGGTGAAAATGGGGAAACTATGCTCCTCGTCAATATTATATGAAGAAATGAGCTGATTCTTGTTATGTGTCGAAGTAATACCAACTTCTTCTTGGTAACTCTAAGCATCATCAACTTAGTCTTATACCTTAATCTATGCGTCGTTAAAATGAAATTCAAAGTATATATTGTTCGTGATTCAAATCACCCAAAAGTTAAAGTTCTATAAAATTGAGATAGTTTGTGAAATTGTTGTACCTAATTACCCCATTCACAAACCACCGATGCAAGTGATTCAAGCATGGATGTCACATAAAGAAAGGGGAGATGTTCAAGTCTCTATATGAATAGATAGGCAGAATATTGGAAGTGCTTGGGGATTATTAAAAAAAATTGGTAGACACATAGATACATTTAGGTAGGTGATTTATTCAAAGTATGGCCACGAAACTCAAGTATTTCTCGGTAAAGTGCCTCGTGCATCTACGAGATCGCTTGAATAGTTTATTAAGGGATGGGAAGGAAGGTCCAATTCATCACACACAAAATCAAACTATCAATTACACCATAATATTATCAAATCATATAAGAAATGCTCGAGGATCAAGCAAACATATCAACAAACTAAAGTCGAAAGAGGAGAAAAGCCTATTTCATGATGGCATAGCAAGGAATTGTATGCAATGAATCTTGACAACCATTAAGAAGAAGCAAAAGTAAGCTTTCCCCAATTCCATAGAGACTCAAAATAATTCATTACATAAAGCAAACAAGATTTTATAACCCTACAAAGCAACATTATTCTTCTTTTGTTTAAGCTACGAGAAGGTTGTGAGATGTTGTTGCTCGAATGCAACAACCTTCTTTAGCCATGTTATGTATGCAATTGGTGGAAATACAGCTGGTCCGGTTAACGGTGTTCATTTATTGTTGCACTTTTCAAACTTACATAACCTAGTTTTCGCAATCTCGCTTCTAACTTTTTTCTAAATTGGCGTGCGATGTCATGTTGTTAATGTGTATATAAATCATAAGAAGAAGTTTGCTTTTTGTGGAGATGAGATCCGTGAAGGAGGCCACTAATGCCATGGCTCTTGATGGTATAATATTTGAGGTATTTAATCGTATTGGCGTAAGCCGCCGTAATTTAAGCCAATTAGTTTCGTTTATACTCCCTGTACAAGAACGCTTCACTGTTTTGATGCTTTGATTTATATATACTTTTCCTTATCAAAAAAAATTATGTTTATAGGATTAGTGTTTGGTTTTTGTCTTTGTTCTTCTTCAACATCCCAAAACTATTTTTCTCCTTCTCACACCTTCACATTCGATGGTTGAGCGAGGAAAGATTCTTCCAGATTTTCATGATGAAAGGGCTCACTTTATATAATAGCACCTGTTTTTTCGTTGATTCAATTGCCCTTGCTTTGCTATTATGTTCATACACGTGGTGCTCCAAGAAAGGTCGAAGACCTAGTGATTAAAATCTTCTTCGTTGGTCGCTACGCTTGGTCCAAGCCAACCGAATCCCAACCCGAACCCGGGCTATTGGACTAACACTGGTTCTCGCCGGTGGGCTCGAGGTTCCTTACCATATCTTCGTGGGAGGGCTACCATATTACTTAACAGAGGCACGATCGTGGAGCCTGCTAGAGTCTTTCGGGGCTCTTCGTGGCTTTGATCTTGTGAAGGACGAGAAACGGAAGCTCGAAAGGCTACGCATTCTCGTGTCTACCAGATCTTTCGCCATGATATTGCATGTGCAACACTTAATGGAATCAAGATAGGCGATAAAACACTTGCGATTAGGCGAGCCAATCGTACAAACTCAACCTAAGCCGAGCAAAAGAGTGTATTATTACACGCTCAACAAAGAAATTGCATTGCAGTGGGAAAATTGGACTTCACTTTTATTAATTGGTTGTACTCTTTGGCCGTCTCAATCCATTTTGTCTATTCATCCATTTATTTTCTGCTGAAAGTTTTCCTAGTACTTGATATTTGCAGAGGCTTATGTTACAACCTGGTGCGCTTGGCACCAAGGTGTTATGCTTAACTCATGTGGTTAATGAGGATGAACTCAAAGATGACGAGGACTATGAGGACAAATTGGAAGACATGAAAACGTAATGCAAAAATTTGGTAATCGCAGCCGCCGGTTTTTGGCTAATCGTGTTTTTTTGTTTTTAGGTTGCCGATCCTTTGTTGATGAATTGATTTTCTTTATGTTATATCTTTCTGCTTTTACCTATTGTAGCACATTCTCGCTATATAGAATCAACCACTAACATACGTACGTAAGTTTCCCTAATCGCCTATTATATTCCCCGAAATTCTTATTTCACAAGTTTGAGGAAGTGCCGATCTCAATGTTGACTCTTATTTGCAGTAACCTAGTGAATGTTGTTACTTCTTGATTTTTAGTATATTGGCCATTTTTTTTCTTAAATCGGAATGAAGGGGACAAACAAGATTCCCACTTTAGCTCCTACCGCTTCGATTTTACTACTTACCATATCCGTAACAATTTCTCAACTTTAATGAATTTTAAAGTCTTCATTTTGGGCCCGACCAAAAATCAATAACATACTATCCCTCATTAGAACTATGAACCTCAACTTGCGTAATCTAACGATTGTTTAAGCTAATAATAAAAACTTAAGAGTAGACAAGTAGGACTCAGGGAGAGGGGAGATCGTACCTGTGACTCGAGAGGGAGAGGAAAGCCGCTACCGACGGGCAAAAATCGACAATGATGGAGTGTCCCGTGCATACAAACTTACGTAACGGGCATTGAATTCAAAAAAGCGTAATGAAGAATGAAAGAGCCAAGTCAGAACCGTGGACTTCTTCAATGAGAAGATCCGAGATGGCGTATAGCGTCACCATATGAGATATTTGGATAAGATCGGTGAAATATAGCAGCTTGGCAAGAACATTTCTGCTAGCATGCGCTTTTGCAACTCTCTGAATTTGTATCTGCAATATCGACATCAAATCCGAAGTACTCGACATCTAGCAGTTCCAAAAGAAGATGATGAGTAGAAGATTGGCGGTGACAATTTAGTAACTTCTTCACATCCAAAATTGAGGTACGAGAACTAAATTCTTTGAAATAACTAGGACCGCTAGAATTTCCTTCCGGAAATCAGCACTACTCTTTATTGCAAATTCCATAATTTCCACGATCATAGGATAGCCGCAGAACCCCGACCGGTGATGGGTACATCGAAAATCCCTCGGCCTATGCTACCTATGCATGTACCATTAAATCTGCAAACAATATTTTTATCGCAAACTTTGTTATGCTACCTATGCATGTACCATTAAATATGCTATTATGTTCATGAACTAATACAATTCAATGCATAGTGGTATCTGTAGCATCTGTCTATAAGAATTGAAGTCATTGGGACTTCTTCTAGAACTGTGGGTTAGGGTACATGTGTGTTTCTTTGTGCATGCTTGAGTTTTTAAAGTCTTAAGTGATGATGTAAAGGTTAATGCATCTGCTGTCTGAAGGGATGAATCTTCATACCAGAACCTTGGTCCTCTTCTTTCACTTTGGATTGAACAAACTTAATAAGTAAATAATTGCCATCTTACATTACAGTGTTCCATTCCTTGATATCATAGTTCCCTTGATCATAATGTTCATTGTCTGTATGCAATGGCTCTGTGGTAAAATTTGTAAGGTGGGCCAAACAGAACTTTTGATGCAATTGCAGCCTCTAACCCAAGATTTTTTCACAACCCAAGTGGAAATAAAGACCCTTATGCCTAAAGAGAAAAAGAATAGGAATCCATTTAGGCGTCACTCTCTTATCCTATCTGCTACTTCTAAAAAGAGTTAAAAAGACTAGACTAACAGCTATAGTTAGCTTACTATCCTTTGGACGGTAAAAAAAGGTATTAGATGGATGCCCAGAAGCATAAGATAGTCCGTAATCGATAAACGATAAGGGCTCCACCGAAAAGTATGGAGTAGAAAAGAAATTGGTTCTTACCTCCCTCTCGCCTACTCAACCCTCAAGAAGTGAATTTTTTGGCATTAATTTGGAACTTCATACTCATAGCCAAATTCATAAATCAAATGCCCTTCATCTTTATCCAATTTTATATGAGAAGAAAAATCAATCCCAATGATGATATCAAATTTTCTATTGAATGTGTTTAAAACTGTGTACAAACCCTGTGAATTAAATGGCTTAAGTCAATAAAATCAATATGAATTAGTAACACACTTGTTGCTTACTGCACTGGCGGTCATCTTTCAATGTCTAATAAGGAATTCATTTTTTAGGAGCAAGGATTCGGGTTGGGTATTCTTCACAAAGAAAGCAGGTGAAAGGCTAACCGTAACTTGAGCATTTTCTATTCATTCTCGGTTTTCGGAAGCATCATCTTATAACATTGCAAGGTCGGTCATATCACCCGGCTTATAACATTTCACTCATTTGTTAGTACCTCATTTCCTCTTGTCCTCGCAGAAGATTCTCGCAGTGGCACTCAAGTTACCAAATTCGACTCCTAGATTCGTCAAGTAAGTTACCAAATTCGACTCCTATATTCTTAATGAGCGTAAGGTTATAGTGCTATGCTTTATAGGTTCTCTGTGATCTTGATCAAGTTAGTGATGGATCTGTTCTAAAATGAGGGTGTAATATTTTTTTGAAGGGTTTTCATTTCGAGAAAGAGTTTATAAAGTAATCCTTTCGTAAGGAAGTGTTATATTCGGCATCATAGTCTGCGGATTCTATATACTTGTTTCGATCTTATTCAAAAACACTAATGAAGTAATGATGATCAGATGAACATAATGGATGTGGATGACGGTCTGTTGTATTGTTGCTTCTAGACAGTGAGAACTGAGAACAATATTGTATGCATTCGAAGATTTAGTAATGGGACAAAGTGTGCTCCTATACATTTTTTATTTGACATTACAGATATTGTTGTAAAAATGACATTACATTTTTCCTGTGGCCTTGTTCAGTTTCTATAATCATGATTTTGAACTTCAAACTTATATTCATTGTAAACTTAGTGCTTTATATTCTATGTAGTGTTAACTCGTTTAGAATTGCAAGCTATGTATCTGCTCATATCAGGTTACATATTTCAGGAACAAAATGATCCAGGATTTGCTTTTAATTTTTTTTTTTGGGAAAATAACTATTACAACGTTTTATAAACGTTGTATAAAGATTAATACAACGTTTATTAAAAAAAACGTTGTATAAGGTTTTTCACAACGTTTTTCTAAATAAATGTTGTAGAAATTTTTATACAACGTTTTTTAAATAAACGTTGTGGAATGTTTTTTACAACGTTTTATAAATAAACGTTGTCTAAAGTTTTCTACAACGTTTTATAAATAAACGTTGTCTAAAGTTTTCTACAACGTTTTATTAAAAAACGTTGTGGAAGATGTTTTACAACGTTTTTTTTATAAACGTTGTATAAAGTTTTATACAACATTTTTTTAGTAAATGTTGTAGAAGGGTTTTTACAACGTTGTATTATAAAACGTTGTAAAAAACATTCCACAACGTTTATTAACAAAACGTTGTATAGACCTTTAGACAACGTTTTTTGATAAAACGTTGTAGTAAACCTTTTACAACGTTTTTTTAATAAACGTTGTAGTAAACCTTTTACAACGTTTTATTCTTAAACGTTGTGTTACATTATTAACAACGTTTTTAAAATGTTGTTTAAGATAGTCCACAATGTTGTTGTGTAATGACATAAGACAACGTTTTTTTGCAACGTTTTTTAAAACGTTGTAAATAAAAGACCTATTACAACGTTAGTTTCCACAACGTTTTTTAAAACGTTGTTAAAGACCTATTACAACGTTTTAAAAACGTTGTGAAAGACCATTTTTGTTGTAGTGCAATTTACCACTTTGAAACGCTCAATTCAGATCCATATTCATCAAGTTTTAGTCACATCAATCTCAGATTACCTCCCAGAGTTTCTGCTAACAGTTTCACGAACGCAACAATGATTCATGATCTAATAGAGGTACCTCCCGACCCGACCTCTGAAAGTTTACAGAGGATTACCTAACATATAAAAGTACAACATATGAAAAATTCAGCCCATTCCAGTTGACGGATTTACTACAGTAAATTCCACAAATTACCCCCCAAACCAGAGATTGTTGTTAACTAAATCTTACATTTCTAGCTCACCATCTTGCTCAACTACTTCCTAATTACCAACCAACCTAACTATACATCTTAGCCTACCATAAGCTACAAAACCCTGCCACTTAGTCATGCAAATCATGCACACAAAATATTTAAACTCAATCATAAACATGCTTACACTTAACACATGTTAAAACACACAATTATCACCTTTATATCACCATCTTCACACACACACACCATGAACATACATAAGAGAGCATCCCCTTACCTTGCAAAGATTATTCCCACCAGTGACTCTTGAAGTTTTCTAGCTCTTTGTGATGCTCTAGACGTGCTCGACCACTTCCTTGAAGACTATAATGGCAAAGGATGGAGATTTAACCTTCAAACCTTGAAAATCCTACTCTTAAAATCCTTGTTTAGCTCTCTCTTCCTCTACCCATGAAATTGGCTGTTGTTGGAGTATAAAAGAGCTCATAATGGTGTATATCTTCAGTTGAAAATAAAGTAGGAGGTGTCTCAATGGTAGCCCTCACTTAAAAGGTGTTCAAATCCAACTGGTTGGTTACTAATTGTGCAATTAGGTTAATTAATTATGCTTAACACTAATTAATCATGATCAAGCTAGCTAAACAAGTTTAGGACCCAATAATCTTGATTAAACTAATTAATCATGATTAGTCATGCTAATCTCAACTTAATTTAGAAACTATAGGGGCTAAAATGCAATTTTCATCAAACTAACAGCCCACCTATCACATTTTGAGCTCACTCACAATCAATTTAAGCCTAAGGAACACTTAGGAAATGATTCACGACAAACGGGATTCATCCCGATTCGATTCAGAACCAAAAAACTAAGTTTAAGAACTTTAAGGGGTGACATTGTAATTCTGTGGAAAGCAACCCAAAATACACTAAGAATGACTTCTAAAGTCCATATATCAGTCTAGGATGATTCTTAAGCACCAGTTAAGCACATAACATACACGAGTAATACACATGAAATTTTCCGGGTGTCATGGATTAGGCGACCGCCTATTCTTTGTTGGTTTTCAGCGCACTACTGGAATTTAAGCGGTCGCCTAGTGTCGAGGACTAGGCGACCGCCTAGTCCCGTTTTTTCAGTTTTGCTGCTTTGTCCGGTTTTACTTGTTTTAAAGGGTTTTAGGGTTTCTATTGTATTCATATAAATAGTTGTATCCCTAAAACATTTTCAAGGTTGGCTCTAATAAAATTTTGACAGTCCGTTGGCCTCAATCTCTCTCTCTCTCTTATTTACTATTGATCTTGTTATATTCCGTTAAATTGTTTGCAAAGTCTTCCGTTGTGCAAAACATTTCATTAATCGATAATTACCTTCCCCCTCCTCCCCCACCCCCACCCCCACCCCCACCCAACCTAAAAGAAGTATTGTATTGTCTTGTCTTGGAAATGCTGGTTTTGTTGAGCTTGTGTTTGTACACCACTTTTTTGTATTCTAGCTCCATTGATAAATTTATAGTTTGATTCTGAAATTTCTCAGTTTTCATTTGTTTCGATTCACATATACACAACATCTCCCACCTCATATGCCTCTTAGCAAGTTTGGTCAAAATAGTGTTGTCCAACACTGAATCATGCATATACATTCACCACAAGAAAACCAAGATGGACTTGTCGAATTGACGAAAAATTGATTCTGATTAAGCCGTTCCCGGCATTTAATAGGCTCAGGTAAAGTTAAAGAAATGCCCCTTATTTAATTGGGAGAAATTCGGGTCTGTCCCTTCTCGATAATTTTCAACCGCTTTATACATTGATATTTTCTCATAATCGAAAAGAGATACGTCATGCATCACGATTCATAAAATAAGACACTTGCATGCACCACGATGTATAAATGATGCATTGTGTGCATGATTTTGTGCAGCAATATGGATGAAGTGTTTTTTTCCGGTTACGAAAAAATATAGGTTTGTAGAACGGTTGAAAAATAAAAACTTTGAAAAGGGAATTGGCTCGCAATTTTTCCTATCTAATAATTAAGTACCAAAATTAATAGAGAAAATTGCGGGTCATTGACAGATTTTTTACTACTTCAGTTCTCGATATTTTTTTTCAAGCCGCTACAGTGCAATTTCACGCATTGTGATGCAAAAAACGATGCATCGCGGTGACAAATATGTGCATCGTCTGATACCTTGCAATGCAAGAGGACTTTTTAGCGTTTTGAAAAAAATATCGGCGACTAAAGCGGTTGAAAATTCGTCATAGTGTATCGGCCTAAATTTCCCCCAAATTAATATCCACACATAAGTGATTCAAGTGATAACATAATCAAGAAAATACTAAGCTAAACTATCATAATATATATATATATATATATATATATATATTTATTTATTTATTTATTTATTTATTTATTTATTTATTTATTTATTTATTTATTTATTTTTGTTCCATTATTATTATTATTATTATTTTTCCTCCTAAGGGGGCCGTGGAAAGGGATCAAACCTGAGACCTCACACATTGTGAAGCTCCATCTCTACCACTGGACCATCCCCTTAGGGGTAACAACATGCTGTAAATTTTGATGTTGACAGCAACAAACTTACTGAAAGTGTAGCTAGCGAGCGCAAATTAATAGGAGCAACAAAATAATGCAACCGTAACCAGCAATATAGACAAATCGCAAAACACCCATCAACGACGTAAATGCATGAACAAGCAAAGAAATTGATCATGAAAAATATTTTCTTTGTGCATTTCTAGATGCTAACTCATCGATAATAGTGCCGAGATCAATATGTCCAACCGATATTGGACAATGATTTCACGGCTAAGACGAAAACATCATCAAGTAAATCCTTGATTGGTCGTTTCCTTTATCCCATTAGTTGTGCGCCGGTATATCTTGATTTCTAATCATTTTTTTGGCAACGAAACTACTTAATGATGCTGATTTTAGCACCGAGGGTATTGTATCTTGTTGGATCGTTGACTGTTAGGGCTTGCAATCAAGTTCAATTGGTCGGTCTCATACGAGTACATAGGCCTGGCAATTGTAACCTAGCACTCATTAACCCACCCAATTCAACACCAATCCAACCCATTAATATTTTTGGATTGAAGTGGGTAACCCGTTTCGACCCAATAATATTAATGGATCGGACCGGGTTAAAGCGGGTCGGACCCGTTACCAATTTCGCCCCGTGACTTTTTATGCTATACATTGATTTTTTTGGGTTGAGACGGGTTAACCCGCTTTAATCCGTTTCCCGTTTCAACCTGATCATTATGACTTAACCCATTTAAACTCATTTGACATTTGGGTTCTAATGAGTTTCGACCTATTACTCATTCCAACCCAACCCAACTCATCTAATTGTCAGGCCTACGAGTACACAAGGAGCATACGTCACCTGTGGGGAGGGAGTGTCCCTACAAAGCTCCTCCTGCGTATGAATTGGTATGTGATGATATATATAAATATATAGAAAGAGAGAGAGAGGGAGAGAAGAGAATTTTGGCAGCTTAAGAGTATAAGAGTGAGCTTACCATTATTGGAAAGGTGTTACCTTTATATAGGGTGTCGTACTTCACAGTTTCTTTTATGCCACAAGGGCTTCTAAAAAGGGAATAAAATATGTTGATGTGGAGAAGGGCACGTGATCACAAGGTAGTAGGCAATTAACGACTAAGCAATCCTCTTGCATAGCCCGCTTTGGGCGGGCTAACGAACATTGCTCGCCATGGTAATGTGGGCAGGCTATCGAACGCCACCCCGCATATTGGTTAAGGTTATCTATTCTCAACAAAGCTGGCTTTAGGCTAGAAGCTCGCCCGACCTAAAGTTGCTTGGCTGTCATGACTGGGTGAGCATTATGCATGATCATTGAGATGGCGAGCAAAGGGCGGGCATATGGGCATTGCTCACCCCAACCCCTAGGGCAGATACACTACGTTTCCTTTACGGTTTCCGATGATGTTAATTGGTATTGACCATTTTTCCCCGGGCGGGGAATATTGGTAGTTCACCGAGCAAGTTGAAGCTCATCCATTTTCCCCCAATATTTCGGTTTTACCAGTTAAACGAGAAATATTTGTGCAAGTTTTGAATATAGCTAAGCTTGTATATGTTGTGCTTTAAGACCTCAAGAGACGTTTAAAATGTGCATTTTGTGAAAGTATATGTATATTCATGAATAATATTTGTTGATCACATCTATGTTATTCGACTGAGTTTTTGTAAATTTGTTTAGGTTGAGGCTTAGAGCATATTGGATCATTTTGAGAACTTATGTTGTTGAAGAACGAACTGAAGAAAAGAAGTGGAGTATTATAGATATTTTTGGGATCTTTATTTTATAATATTTTATGTTTATTCTATTTTTGAATTAATATTTTACATTTTTGGAATCTAATTTATGTGGTTTTTCAGTTTTATACTATTATTTTGGTTTTTGTTTTATTAATTTACTAGTATAAATGTTCGTGCCATATGTACGGTGTCAGTATGAGATCAGTTCAATAAATGATCGAGATAAACAAAACTCATAACAGACGGGATAATTCAAACAAAGCCCACAACTTAAGGTTTTATATGTAATTGTAAAGAGGTAATTCAAATATAGCTCATAACTGAGGTGTTTATTTGTAACTCACATACTTACAAATCAATTTGGACCGTCAATTACGTTTAGCACAATTCGATTATTTAACTAATTAAGGATGTTGTGGCTAGTCTTTAACTAATTAAAATTATATGAACCACTAAACACTAAAATTCAATTCTTAGACTCATATAATTGCATGAAACTATAAGCAATATTTCATAAATTTAATTTATGCGCTAGTATGATTTAACTTTTTTTTTATAGATAAGTGTGACCCGTTGTTGATATGAGGATTGAAACCAAGGACCTCAAAATCTTTAACGAAGTGCCCTTGTCATCTTTCCCACCTCTTGAGATCAAGAGATAAGCATAATCAATTGTATAAGTAAAAAGGAAAATTAGAATTTGCAACACATGTGTAAGGTGTCGGTAAGAGATCAGTTCAATGAATGGTCGTAATAAATAAAACTCATAACTGAAAAGATAATTCAAACAAAACTCACAAATGAAGGTTATATATGTAATTGTGAGGGGGGATAATTCAAACAAAACTCATAATTGAGAGGTTTATATGTAACTCACATATTTACTAATCAATCTAGACCGCCAATTTGACACAATTCGATCAGGGCCACCAATTAGCCCCTAATCTCTCTTATAATATAAACTAGATCTTCGTGCCCGTGCCTATGGCACGGTGCTAATATATATGATTTCGTTAATTGAAACAGCAACGTCGAAATAGAAGGTGCAATTTTCAAAAAATGTTACAGTTGAGGGGTACATTACTTCAAGTGGTAGTTAAGGACGATGCAATTTTCATGGCCAGATAGTTTCAGTCAATCAATTGAGCTCTATTGTGATATTACTAGTACTCTTGTCCGTGCCGATGACACGACGCCAGTTTATAAATTTATCAATAAATAAAGTAGATAATGTGAAAATGAATTAAGTTAATTATGATAGCAGTTAAAAAGAAAAAAAAACAAATATTTCAAATTACAAAAATTACGATTTTTTAAAAATTTTATTTATATACGAAATTGCAGGCTGGAAAAAAATTAAATTGATTAAGTTAATTACGATAACCATTAAAAAGAAAAAAATTAAAATAGAAATATTCAAAAGTTAGACTTAAATTAAATTGAGATTCAATTTCAAAAGATAAATTGATTAAGTTAATTACGATAACAGTTAAAAAGAAAAAAAAACAACTATTTCAAATTACAAAACTTACAATTTTTTTTTGCATAAAATTGATTAATTAATTAAAATATCGAAAAGAAAAGGGACGTGAGTTTGGTGGAGGAATGATTAGCGGCCACCAACAATGAATAGTGGGGGGAGTTGGAGAGAGAGAGGGGGTAGTTGCTCAACAGTCGTTTACACATGTGAACTTGGGGAGTGATAATGACCGTAGGATTTCAGTAAATGAATCAATCTCAACCCTTAAATAGCTTTAGTCAATTGCATATGTGCAACTATGAGCTATATTGTATTATAGATATTAATATAAGGTTGATGTTTTGTAAGGGGTAATGGTTTAGAAGATTAATCTCAGAGTGTGACTGCTCATAATATTAATTGTACGGGGTGACTTTGTAATATGATGAGAGAAAATAGAGAGTAAAAGGTGGATAACTACTCTCACACATATGAGTGTGAGAGTGAATCCCAACCATTAAATTTTTTAAAATAATTTAATATTAACCTCTAAATAGCTTTAGTCAATTACACATGTGTAAGAATGAGCTCTATTGTAATATATATTATTTAGTTTTTCTTTGAAAAATAAAAGGAAAAAATAATTCTAATTTATTTTATTACACTCTTATAATCTGATTAGGAAAACACAGTACAAAACCACCTGAATTCTACAATTTCTGAACCAAGGAAACCCTAAACACACTAAAAAAAACACACATACTCTCTTTCCCTTTTGATCCTTAATATCGCTCTTTGACACCAGCGTTGACATCCTTAGGTAAGTAAGCTAATTCTCTTCCTCTTTGCTAGGTCGTCTTACGGATTCTAATTTATTATACGAAACTTTACTTTTTCACACCTTAACCGATCAACACACGGTAGATCGATTGGATCAAAAAGATCCGTTCTACAAAAAAAAACCCGTAAAACAAAGTTTTTGCTTATTATAACAATAACTGCTACACAGACTAATCCACCGTATAGACACACATATACCAACACATCTGTTACACACACTAAACACACGCACACCCATGCACAGTCTGTTAGATGATTCCTTTTTTCTTTTCTTTTTTCTATCCTCCCTCCCAATATCTTTGTCCTGTGTAATTTTTTTTTGTTAAACAATATATTTTTTAAATGTAAATTTTGACGTTTGTTTTTTTTCAAAAACATTAAACACGTAATTTGTACTACTTCCAAAATACTATCATTTAAGTGTTTTATAATTTTGAAAAAAAATGTCAAATTTGCGTTTGAAAAAAAAACATTTTATTTGATCAAAAGAAAGTCAAACAAAACAATAATTTTAGGACACATGGAGTATTTGTTTTTCTATTATATATACTTGTTTTATACATAATTGTTAGTTTATTTTTTTATTATCAATTGCAATTTATAAATGTTTGCCCACAATAATTTGTATCTAATAAAATTAATTTCTTTTAATTTTAGGTGGGCTGTTATAATTAAATAATTTGGAAAGACACAATTTCATCTTAATTAAAGTAGTGTTATTTTTTCAATGGTTGAATATTCGCCAGTCATTGACCACTTTAATAGGTTTTTTTCTTTGAATTTAAGTTGTGTATTAATTAATAAATATTTTTTTAATTTTTTCTTTGAATTTAAGTTGTGTGTAAACTAATCAAAATGGGAATAAAAACGGAACTTTAATTTGAAAACGCAACTTTTTCTAAACGCGGCGTTTTTAAAACCATCATTTTCAAAATGTAATTTTTTTCTTGTAAATATGTTTAGAAAACTATTTCAAAACGCTATTTTTATAAACAAAATAGTTGTAAACGCAACACATTTTTAAAACGCTGCACATTTTTAAAACACTTTCAAAGAGAAAACGCTGCGTTTTTTACGAGCGTTTTGATCAAAACGCTCCACCAAACAAACACTTAAACATGATTTACCGCTCTAATTGAATTAAGAATCAATCGTTCTTGGCAATGGTTATTTAGAATTCTCATAAATAGACAAGAAAGGTGTAACACCCCGCTCCTTCGTTAGCTCTGTTTGCGTGCTATACTTGCACTTCTTCCTTTGTCGACTGTATGCTTGGTTTGCGAGAGGGTCTAAATGTGTATGAGAGACCATATTAAGACCAAAACATTATTAAGAGATTACATATAGTTGTTGACTTGCTAAAGTCACAAGTCGTGACTCGACGATAGTCGGAATGCGACGCGATTGAGGGTTTGCTTGCGTTTTGTGTTCGTGACCTCGGTTTGGGTCCTAGACCTCTATAAGATGGTTTATTAACATGTTTAGATGTATTAGACTTCAAGTTGGAGGTGTTCCTTAAGTCTATCGATGATTTGGAAGTTTTGGAGATAGCGTTCGTCTCTATCGCGTAGTTCGGGGATTGAGTCGTGTAATCGTCTCTCCTTTGGGACTCTTATTTCCCTAGTTGTTGTTCAACTTCCTAGAAGTATTTAAGCTTCTTCATTAGCCCTTAGACTTGCCTTAAAAGTCTCCTTTCATTGCTCGTTCGATTGCGAGTTCATTCGTCGTTCCGGTTGCACGTTGTTGCACCCTTTCTCGGTTTCGCTCCGAGTTGTTTCGGGAGTTCTTCGGGTGTGTTTCCGACTTGTTTTGAGTTGGGTTAGACCTTGGAATGGTTGCCCATGAGTTTGGGACCATTTAGGACATGTTTAGATCAAGTTCTGAGAACATAGCGGCCGAGGCCCGCTCGGCCATAGTGGCGCCCGCCTCAAGTTTGAAGCATTGCAAAATGAATTTAGGCTGGACAGGAGCCCAGGCGCCCGCCTCAACATCATATTACACTTACGGGATTTTTCCCCTGTTTTGTGTTTGGACGAATTATACATATCCTACCCTCATTAAACCCCCTCTAAACCCTTTCTAACCACCCATACTTAACCCAAATCATGTCCTAACATTAGTTGGAAGTTAATTAAGGTTAGATTAGTGATTGATTAGTCCTAATCTCTACTAATTGTGCAAGGGAAATGTCTATTGTGCCCTCCTTATTTTGGGGGTATAAATACCCAAACCCTTTTGAGAAATCAGTAAATCCTCTTCATTTCTCATTCTCCACCATACGTATTATAGAGAGAGAGAGAGTCCAAGGGAGATTCAAGCCCTAGCTTCCTTCTCTCTTCGATCCAAGATGATCCAACCACCCGATTGCCTTCAAACTTCGGAATCTTGAAGCCCTCGACGAGTAGAACAAGTTCACCGATCGGATTTGCGTTCTCTTGAGTTTTCACTCAAGCTAGGTAAGTTACTTCCTTTTGATTTTGGTTCATTGGCCCTAAGGAAAACAACTTATATGCTATTTGTGGGCAATGAACACTTGATATGCTTTGTATGCCCAATTTTGGGGATTTTTGGAAGTATAAACTTGTAGGAGCATTTGTAGAGTGGCTTCTATGATTGTTGAGGTATATGATTACTCTTCATCTTGTGTTTCTAGGCTTATGAGCATGCTAGAAATCATGTCCATATGTTATTTGGGTTCATTGTGGAAATATGCCTATTTTGTGTATTTTTGGAGGTATGAACTTGTCAATGCCATGTGTAGGATGATTTGAATGATGTTGTGAGTTGGGAGAAATGTGTTATCTCTTTGTTAAGATTTTTATGAATTTAGGGCTTGGGAATTAAGCCCGAATTATTTTGGAAATTGTTATAAATTGAAGTGAGTGTCATGGTTGAGATTGATGAAATGTGTAAGAAATGAAACTTAGTATTTAGACTCAACGGAGTCGAAATAAGTTCAATAAAGTATTAATGAACTCGGGTTGAAGTCCTACGACATTTGGGATTCGTTTGATTATGGTTATGTTGAGTTCTTGGATTTTTAGGCTTGGGAAACAAGCCCGGATTATTTTTGGGAGAATTGCTATAAATGTGATTGATGTATTAATTTTGGGATGTATGAAATATGTATTTAAGGAAATGTGATATTAAGACTCAATGGAGTCATTTTAGGTTCAATAAGATGTTAGTGAGCCTTATGTTGAAATCCTACGATGTTCGGGTTTGGTTGGTTTTGATTGTGAGTACCCGAGCATCTCGAATTGTGTCCCATTTGTGACACCCATGATATAGAAGCTTATTGGGGATTTATTTAGAGCGTGCTCGTTAGGGCACGGAGCATTAGAGACAAACCTATGATCTCATATGCCTTTAGGAAATGATTAATTGAATGAGTTCCCTCTTAGGGAATTTGGTCGCGTGCACATGAAAGCACTTCCGGGGTTTTGACTACGAGTTAGTTTTGGTACCCTCGAGATTGGTTTGAGAAGTCAATTATTTATGACAATTGGGACTATGGTTGAGTCCGGTGTGCTTTTAAGTGAAAGCAAATGCTAAGCCTTGTTTGTGGTTGTACTTAGACTAAATAATAGTCTTTGATTTAATCTTGAGTAGAGGACTATAGTAGACCTCACGTTGTGATTTATTGAGCTATAAGCTATTCTTGAATTGGTGATGACTTGAGGATTATGAATACCTCAATATGTGGTTTTTGAACTAAACTTACAAGTTAGTTGAACATGTTAAGTGTGTACAATTATGTGCATTGTTTATTGGGTTTTGTAGAGCATTATGACCTACTTGATTTGGTGAGTCCTCTGGTGAAGGACTTGATCCTTATTGGTTTATCCAAGTAAATATCTACTTGAGCATCTTGATTTAAGTCCAGCTGGCGTCTTGGTCGTTTTGTCGGCAATGGGACGATTCATAGCCTTTGGAAACATTCGCTATGAATCGCCGCATTGGTACCCTTTCTCCTCACTATTTGGCCGATAGTGGGATGTGGTCTCGTATTAGCGCCCCCTAGCCTGATATTGAGCTCCCATTTCTCATCCCAGGGTTGGATGAATGTAACGAGGTACTCATTAAGAAAACTGGTGAGTTGTGATCATTTGAGGATTGAAACCCAGATTATGATCATTTGTGGGTGGTACCCATGATTTGAATATTGAGGGCTTGGCCCAGATCTTGGTTTTACGTGCTTAGGTATAAGCACTTATATGAAAGATAACATGCTATGTGGTTTATGAAGTTTATGTTATATGATGACTTAATACAAGTTTATTGTTGGTATACTAGTATGATACCATGATTTTATATATGCTTGTGCATTATGCCATGCCACGACATGATATGCCATACTATTGCATTTAGTAACTTACTGGGTCATTATGACTCACTCCGTGTGTTTGTTTTCCTTAGTGTGTGCAAAGGATCTCGTTTTATGCGGCGTGGCGGCTTCGGATAGTGATTTCTAGAAGGTGGTCTTCCGGGCTTTAAACTTGGATTTAATATTATTATGTTATTATGTATCTGTGAGACACGAATGTAAAGTTATGTAGACTTTACTTGGGTAGATTATGTTAGTATTTTGTTATCGTATTATTTGGTAGCCGACTTGTTTGGTCGGTTGTTGTATCTCTTATGAGTTGTTCCCTTTTATTATTCCGAGCATGCTTTAGCTCACTCATTCTAGTATTGTTGGTATTGTCATCTCCGACGACGTTAGTCGTGAGACTTGGGTTTAGTTGTTAGAATTTAAATATCTTATTCGTTTAGTTGATTTGTCCCTCCGGCATGTTGTAGCCGTTGAGGGGTTGTTTATCAGGTTGGTATTCTGTTGATTCGCCGGCCTTAGGTTTGCCGATGGTTTGTTGCCCGTGCGCATTGTTGCGTCACGTGCGTTGTAGATTTAGTCGATAGTCTCTCGGCCTTGTATTCCTTAGTTTATGATTATAGGCTTTGGTCCCACTTATGATTCGCTTCCGCAGGTGTTGTTGTTTTTATTATTCCGTATCGCCGTTATGGCTTTACATTCCTGTTCGAGCTTGATGGCTCATCTTTTGGACTCGTACCATTATGCTTAGCAGGTGCTTGTCCGTCTTTAGCTTGTCTTGGTGGCACGACCTTGGGATTCCGCATTGGAGTCCGGGTCGGGCTGTCACAAAAGGTAAAGTCTTTTTGTTAAGAGGATCGATTTCATCATCTTTCCTCCAATATTTCAAACCCATTTCCCTTCAAAAATATCCTTGGGGGGAGGTAAATCCTATCTTTTAATCTTTAGTTATTAACAACTTCATACCTACGGTAACTGTATTTTTGATATCCGATCGTTTTGCATTTTTTATTTTTTTGTCATTATACTCGAAGCTATCACGGATTAAATGTTTACTTATGAGTTCCAAAAGAAAGATAAATATGAAAATAACAAACGTGAATCGTCCAATTGTCCCAAACTGTCTTATATATCATCCACATCCACTGTGATCAAGTAAGCGGTCTTACAACCTAACTAAGCAAAGTCCCCGAAAGGCTCCAACGGTCGATCTATACTATTAAATCAATCTAAAAAATAGTCATTGTGCAACAAAAATGCATGCATTGATAGATTATATTCATTATGCAGGGACTGCTGGTGCATTTAATTATATATTTATATATATATATATATATATATATATATATGTGTGTGTGTGTGTGTGTGTGTGTGTGTGTGTGTGTGTGTATGTGTTTGTAAAACTTTTATTCTTGCATTTCTTCTAAAGGATACTTAGAATAACTACTGATGTATCCAAAAAAGCATTATACCGAGGGTATCGAAGGTAGCGGTGGACGTGGGTCGCCGGAGTTACCATCCGGCGCTCATCTTGTCATCGGTGGTGGATATCTGGCTATATTATCTGTAAAATAAACACCGTGAGTCGGCGGGGAGGGCCCCCGCCAAAAACCCTCCTGCATGTTTATCAATACAAGAAGTATAAAAGAGTGGGCGCGTAATCCTCAAGTGCGTGTGCGATTCTAATTCAGAAAAAGAGAGAGAGAGAGAGCCCCTTTCACTATGGACTAGTGGGGTTATTTATAGGGGGAATTTCAAGTGGGTACAATTTTGAAAACATGTTTTCATATAGAACCATAAATTTTTTGAACATTTCATGTAACTACAAATTGCTTGCCAAATGACAAAAATGTAATTAATGAAGACAAAACTGATCCGGCTTATGTAGGACCAAATCAATCCAGAAACTCTGATGCCAAAGTCTTGGCATCGGGATGCATAACTTGACAAACATTATGCAGACCAAAATCAATCGAAACTCGATGTCAAGCCACGGCATCGGGGATGCATTTGACAGCATTATGCATGACCAAAATCAATTCAGAAACTCTGATGCCAAGCACTGGCATCAGGATGCATTTGACAGTATTATGCAGGACCAAAATCAATCCAGAAACTCTAATGCCAAGTGCTGGCTGATGTGCGCGAACGCAACTCGGGCAAGATTACCCGGCCGTATCAAGTAATAAAGTACGTAAGTACGAGTCGATCCCACGAGGAATGCGCGAAATTCTCACTCCAACTAAGTACCGAAATTATGCTAACTAATTATATTTGAGCGAAAAGAAATTAAATTAAAATCTAAAAATATAAACAACCTAAGAAAGCAATTAAATCTAATCTACTGCGGAGGTGGTTTGGCAACAACAAATCAAGATAAAAATGTAGGAACGAATTATTTCTAGTCTAGCCGGTGTTTTAATTTAATTCTCTTTTTGCTTTTCTTTAACTCAAGTCTTGGTAGTCGGACGCGCTATTTTATTCGCTACGGGCTTTCGCTACGTATAGCAAATCTAGCTATCTCTCAACCTTGCTACGGGCTCATATCATCGCAACACATAACACAGGGGAGAAAATAACTGCATGTGTAAACAAGCATCCAGAGACTATCTACGCACGATCTCCTTTCGGTCTCACGCCACGCAAACTACTATTGTGATTTTCGGAATAATAGGAAGGGCTTTCGCTTCGTATCCTATCATTCTAGAGATCATCTAATGGTTCGCTACGCCATTAAAAGCATTAAGAAAACACAATAATAACCAAACGCATGGGTAATACTTCGCAAAAAGAAACTCTCTACATTTTTCTACAAGTCATGTTGGTAGCCGAGACTGCTAAAATTGGTTAACTACGGGCTTTCGCGTCTTATAGTCAACCCTAACCTCCCCGACCTCGCGAATGGCTAAGGTGGTTCGATCGCGTGTCAAACCTAATCTCACTTTGGCTATCGGTGTGTGTCACAAAACACCAACTATTAAATTGATTGGTCCGAAATAAATAGGTAGCTCTCGCGGATCCTAAATATTTCTAAAATCATTTAATTATTGGCCAGATAATTAAAAGCATTAATTTCACAAAATAATAACCAACATGCTTATATACTAAATAAAGAGATAAATTAAATTAAATCACTACATTTGACATAAAAATTAATTGCATTCCATAAATAATTGAAGCACAAACCAATTCAACAATTACAAAATCAATCAACCCAAGAAACCATAACAAATATCTAAAAATATTAGTAGAAAGAATTGAACCGAAAAATCGCGAATCCGGGGTTGAAATCTTTTGCAAGTGCGTCCTTGGCCCTTGATTTGATGTTCCAAACCTTCAATGGTGATCAAGCATCAAAGATTTGGTGTGATTTTGGTAGAAATGGGGGCTGGTGCCCCATTTAGGGCTAATGCCCGTAAATGGGGCTTGTCTGATTTCGAAAATTGGAGGCTACTGGAATGTTGAAGGAGAAGCAACAAACGGCTGGAAGGACAGAGGGGCAAAATAGGGAGATCAAAGGATGAGGAGCTGCAAAAGGTGTGAGAGAGAGTGGGCATGGGGAACCAGAAAGGTATGGGTGAAGTGGGGAGGAACGCGGTGGAAGAGAGGAACCGAAACGCGGGGCTGAGCGGGTGAACGCGGTGAGACCCGCGATAGGAACCGCGGTCCGCTTAGTGGAGGTGACGCGGCGCCGGGGACCTCCTGCACCCAATGCGGCGGCCTCCTGCCTAGGTGCCCACTGACCTCTTCGCAATTGCGCGGCCTCCCTGAACTTCTATTAATTTCTCCTGCCCCTGCATTTAAGACTCCGGGTTAGCGCCGTATTTTAGCATTTAAGTCCTCCTAGTATTTTCAGTTTGCCTCTGTTAGCCTCAAATTGCCTTGGATCTCTTGACGGGCTTAACGAACTTTGTCCAAATAAATTCTAAATTAACTTTTAATCCCGGAATTGCCTCGAACTTCGTGCTAAATACCATATAAAAGCTCGATTATGCTTGGAAACCTACATTAAGCACAAAAACACAAATAATAATATTTTCAAAGCATAATTAACTCAAAAATAGCACAAAATAAAAGAAAATTCCCGGGAAAATTAGTAGAAATCTTGCGCTCATCACTGGCATCAGGATGCATTTGACAGTATTTTGGAGGACCAAATTAATTCAGAAACTCTGATGCCAAGCCCTGGCATCAGGATGCATTTGACAGTATTATGCAGACCAAATTAATCCGTAAACTCGATACCAAGCACCGGCATCGTGATGCATTTGACAAAGATTATGCAGACCAAATCAATCCGAAACTCGATGCCAAGCATCGGCATCGATGCATTTGACAAAGATTATGCAGACCAAAATCAATCAGAAACTCGATGCCAAGCCTCGGCATCGATGCATTTGACAAAGATTATGCAGGACCAAAATCAATCCAGAAATTCTGATGCCAAGTGCTGGCATCAGGATGCATTTGAGAGTATTTTGGAGGACCAAATTAATCCAGAAACTTTGATGTCAAGCCCTGGCATCAGGATGAATTTGACAGTATTATGCAGGACCAAATTAATCCGGAAACTATGATGCCAAGCACCGCATCGATGCATTTGACAAAGATTATGCAGACCAAAATCAATCGAAACTTTGATGCCAAGTGCCGGCATCGATGCATTTGACGATTTTGGAGGACCAAATTAATCCAGAAACTCTGATGCCAAACCCTGGCATCAGGATGCATTTGACAATATTTTGGAGGACCAAAATCAATCCAGAAACTCTGATGCCAAGCCCTGGCATCAAGATGCATTTGATAGTATTTTGGAGGACCAAATCAATCCAGAAACTCTGATGCCAAGCTCTGGCATCAGGATGCATTTGACAGTATTTTGGAGGACCAAAATGAATTTAAAAACTCTGATGCCAAGCCCTGGCATCAGGGTGGATTTAACAAAGATTCTCAGACCAAAATGAATCCAAAAACTCTGATGCCAAGCCCTGGCATCAGGATGGATTTCACAGTATTTTGGAGGACCAAAATGAATTCAAAAATTATGATGCCAAGCCCTGGCATCAGGATGGATTTCACATCATTTTGCAGGACCAAATTAATTCAACATTTTACGATTACAAAACAAAATACAGTAACACAAACATGGAATAAACATAACAATTTAATTATCACATTTTCAAACAAATTTGTCATTGTTTTTTGTTGTCCCCTTTCAAAATAAATGTTTCAGCCATCTTTACCCTATATTTAACAGCATCAATACTACTAGGAATCATTTGTCCTCTTAGCAAACATTCAATTAAAGAACATACAAAAACACCACAATCTTCTGTGTTAGGATTTTGTTGTGGTGATTTTTCAAATCTTCCAATGCTGCATTTGAATTTAGGCTTGTTCAGATCCTTGTGTTGTCCAGGAAAGAAATTCACAAGTGTTTTCATTCTGCGTTCAACATAATTTACCTACAGAGAAAATAACCAATAAAACTTAATCTAAAGACATTACTTAAACGACAATACTAATAAAACAAAATACATTACTAATAAAATTCAAGCATAGTGCTTACATGAAGGAGAGTGTGGCAAAGTATCAGGTGTCGAACACGCGTCAACACTTGACATGTACCCCTCCAGCGTAGGTGCTTCCTAGACGCCCACTGCAAACCATTGTTCCATTCACAGGAAAGATGACCCGAGTTTTTTGGTTGAAAAAATGTGAACCAACCTGACGCAGGGAAAGAATCAAATAGAATCTCTTTCAACGAGAAATTCCTTAGAACAAGCCTATGACGGCTTAGGGTTCAAGCACAAAGCAAGAAAACTCAAATTTTATTAAAAACTACCGAAATAATGTTTAATAGGGTATTTATATGTCCTAACAATCCAAACCCTAAAAGGAAAAAGTCTTAAACAAAAAAGACGTAAAAGCCTGAAAACTTCAAAGGCCCATAACAGTACTTAAACAGCGTTTTTTGGGCTAAAAATGAACGTTCACGGGGTAAACCTAATAATTCTAGTAGATCTCGTCGAGAGCTTCGATTTGATATGCGGTGGGTCCCGTAATTCATCCGGATGCAAAGTTATGCTCTGTTAAAGTTCTGCCGACCATTAGGTGCTCTCTACTATTGCTTAACGGAAACTAATGGAGAAACTGCCAGACCAATAAAACTTAAATAGTAGAAAAGCTACCCGGTTTCTATTATAACATAGCTGCAATCTTCAAGTTGGTACATTTCAATCGTCTACTACTATCTTAAATTGTGCGATTGAAAAATAAAGGATTTTACTTTTACTTTATGATTGTAATGAATTATTTCTAGTATAAGAAACTAGCTCGCGATTGACCTACTCATTATGGGATTGATACTTGACATACAACGATACAACTGTATAAAAGTTTAGAGAAAAGATGGCATTTGTCCATTAGGCTGTAAAATCAAGACAATCGAGAATTTCAGAACATATATTGAACTGGAAAATGAACTCAAGGAAAATTAGGCATTCGAATATTAACCTGGATGCCATGTTCAAGGCAGTAGAGCTCCCAAAGAAGCTGCTTTCGACTGATACCGCCTCGACCAATGTGGATCGAAATGCACTCTCTCATTTTTGCAGCAAATTTTAGACAGGAGGGAACAAGAACAGAAATACCAGAGACGTATACGAAGACGTCTGAAGGCAAGAAGACTAAATACAATATCTGAATATTTTGGAGAGAGAATGGAAAAGAGAGGAGGGAGAAAGCCTTTGACGAGGACCACTATTTCTTGACTTTGGAGATTTTGGAGATGTAGATTTTTGAAGCATTTGGTTTAGTTGAGAAGAGAGAGGGAGAGAGAGAAAGAGAGCACTGTAATTGCTCAATGACATTTTGAACTGCTGGCCAACGTGATCAACGAGGACGATCGTACACAAAGGGTAGACAAGTACTTTTGCCCAAAAATTGTACCTACGAGAAATGTGCAAAAAATAGGTGGATTCATTTGAAAACATGTTTTTAAAAATGTATCAGCTTGTAATTTTTTCTTATTTATACCTGGATGGAATGGGCCTTGTTCGTGGACTATCTGCTCGGCCCAAGCTTTCTGACTTTATGTAAAATATAATGGGTCATTAGATGAGGCCCATACGCCATTGAGGCAGATCCAAAATATGTACATCAATAACTGATGTATCCAAAAAAGTATCATACTGGGGGTGTCGAAGGTAGCGGTGGACGTGGGTCGCCGAAGTTTCCGTCTGGCAGTCATCTTGTCGTCGGTGGTGGATATTTGGCTATATCATTTATAAAATAAACACCGTGAGTCGGCGGGGAGGGCCCTCGCCAAAAACCCCCTGATGTGTTTATCAGTAGACTGAGTATGAAAGAGAGGGCGCGTAGTCCCCAATTGCATGTGTGATTCTAAATAAGAAAAAAGTGAGAGAGAGAGATAGAGAGAGAGCCCCTTTCACTGTGGACTAGCGGGGTTATTTATACTTGGATGGAATGGGCCTAGGTCGTGGACTATCTGCCCGGCCCAAGCCTTCTAACATTATGTAAAATATAAGGGGCTATTAGATTAGGCCTACAAGCCATTGAGGCAAATACAAAATATGCACATCAGTAACTTATGTATCCAAAAAAGTATCATACCAGGGGTGCCAAAGGTTGCAGTAGACGTGGGTCACCGGAGTTGCCGACGGTGGTCATCTTGTCGTCGGTGGTGGATATCTGGCTATACTATTTGTGAAATAAACATCGTGAGTCGGCGGGGAGGGCCCCCGCCAAAAACCCTCTGGCGTGTTTATCAGTACACTGAGTATGAAAAAGAGGGCGCGTAGCCCCAAAGTGCATGTGTGATTCTAAATTAGAAAAAAAAAAGCCCCTTTCACTATGGACTAGTGGGGTTATTTATACTTGGATAGAATAGGCCTAGGTCGTGGACTATCTGCCCAGCCTTTGCCTTTTAACATTATATAAATATAATGGGCCATTAGATGAGGCCCACATGCCATTGAGTCGGATCCAAAACATGCACATCAGTAGCCCCCTACTCATTATTCTTCGAGATTCATCTCGAGGGTAAGGAATACTATTCGCTCGTAATCTTCTTTAATTTCACAAGATGGCCAAGGCTTAATCACTTTCATCTTGACAGATAAGATAACAGAAGTGCTGGGATGAGTCGCGACTTTAGTCGCTTTTGACCGCCATTGTATATTTTAATTAACCGGTATGCTTTATAACTTGATTGTTTAAGTCCTTTCTATAGCATGCAAAGGGCCACTTAGGCCAAGATAAAGTCCCAGTACTCGACTTTGTGATCAAGACTACCTTTAAAAAGCTAGCGAGCAGAACACCACTTGTGCCAAGGTCAGGTCCTAGTACTCGACTTTGTGAGAAGGACTACCTTTAAAAAGCTAGTGAGCAAAAGCGCAGGTAGGTGCGGTGTACAACTCAACCGCGACTAAACTCGAGCGGGGGCCTTTTGGCGAACAGAGACATATCATTCTTGTTGGAAAGGTGAACACTTGGTCTTTGGTATAATCTAAGAACCACTCGAGCACCAACCCTTTTTCACGAGCTAAGATACCTCTTACTCATGAAAAAAGGGTATAATCGAGATAACAGGCTCGAACACTAACCCTTTTTGACAAGCAGAGGTACATCTTACTCTTGAAAAGGGGTATAATCGAGATAACGGACTCGAGCACCAACCCTTTTTGACAAGCAGAGGCACCTCGTACTCATAAAAAAGGTATAATCGAGATAACAGGCTTGAACACCAAACCTTTTTGACAAGCAGAGACACCTCTTACTTGTGAAAAAGGGTATAATCGAGATAAAAACTGACTTTACAAGATGAACTATTAATGAAGATTGAACAAGGTCATTTATTTCTCAAGTCATAAAAAGCTAGCGGGAGGATAGCATGAAGCTCAGCCACGAGTAAACTCGAGTGAGGAGCATAAGCGCATGTAGGCACTGTGTACAACTCGACCGCGAGTAAACTCGAACGGGAGGACAATATGAAACTTAGCCGTAAGTAAACTCGAGCAGGGAGCGTAAGCGCAGGCAGGCGCTTGTACAACTCAACCGTTAGTAAACTCGAGCGGGAGGACAATATGAAGCTTAGCCGCGAGTAAACTCGTAAACTCGGGAGAATAAGCGCAAGTAGGTGCAGGTAACTCAAAGCTAGCGAAACTCGAAAGCGGGGAGTATAAGCACATTTAGGCGCTGTGTACAACTCAACCGCGAGTAAACTCAAGCGGGAGGACAATGTAGAGCTCAGCCGCGAGTAAACTCGAGCGGGGAACGTAAGCGCAGGTAGGCGCTAACTCAACCGTGAGTAAACTCGAGCAGGGAGTATAAATGCAGGTAGGCGCTGTGTATAACTCAACTGCGAGTAAACTCGAGCGGGAGGACAATATGAAGCTCAACCGTGAGTAAACTCGAGCGGGGAGCATAAGCATAGGTTGGCGTTGTGTACAACTCAAACCGCTAGTAAACTCAAGCGGGAGCACAATATGAAGCTCAGCTGCGAGTAAACTCGAGAAAAGTTGAATCAAATTTTTGGCAAATAGAAAAGTTGAATCAAAGGGACCATAGAAAAAAACATGCAATTAATAAACAATAAGTTTTTTTTTTCTTTATTTTATTGTTAGTGTCATAGTATTGTATGTTAACCCATTCATTTACTAATTTACTCTACGAATTATTTATATAAGTAATGAATTAACATATTTCATCAGAGAAAATGCCAAGGAAAAAGCTCAGCAAATTATAACTTATAACTCGAATAGCAGCCGATGAACTTGAATCACATAGCCCGAAATCATTAACCGGGTATCAAGTATGATTCATGAATCTTGACAACAATGCTAAAGATCATGATTCAACAAAATCATCATGAAATTAAATAATCAACTACTCAACGAGAATTCAGTAGGTCAATGTAGCAATATTGACTAAATTTGAATTATTGACCCAAATTAAAAAGTTAGAATATTTAAAAAATGGGCAGACCTGTTGAAGAGAAATTGAATCTCATGAATTGAATTTGATTAATTTGGAGGAATCAGAGTCAATGGTGGATTTTGTATTTATGGTATTGGAGACTTTTTTCCAGAAGGAATGTTTGGAGTTGCAGAGACAACAAAAGGCCATCAAGTCTGTAGCGGAAGATGAAACTGAAGGAATATCAAGAGATGGAGTAGAAAGGCTTAACATGCCTAATCTTGCAAGTAACTTTTCAAACAAAGGAGTTGATTCGTCCTCTTAAGGACGATGAGAAGTCGTGGTTGTTGGAGGAGAGAGGGAGAGGGAGAAAAACAATCGCCGGTTGAGATCCCTGTAATGAAAGTACTTCGGTAACTCCCTGTGAGGTTCCCGGGGTGCGACCCGCGCCCCGTGCGCCCTTGGATAGGGGTGCGCGTACGTGCGGATGCGGGACACCACTGCTCTCGTTCCACCCTCCCTTTTTTAGGCGAAGACGAAATCAAAAGTGCGAGAGGAGTGCTGTCTATGTTAGTGCGTTTGAATGCGCCTCGGTTGCCTTTAGTGGATTTTTTTATCCAATGTGGGAACTTATGGTTTCCGCATCAAGTTATCCCTTTTAGGGATACGGGATATGGGAATGCATTACTCTTTCATTCTCATTTTCCCTTTTTGGGGAAAATGGAAATGTTAAAATGATATTGCGGCCGCCCACTATGGTTTTATTAAAATAGCCTTATGGCATTTCGTTCGGATCACTATGGGAGCTTTGGGTTTCCAGCATCAAGTTATCCCTTTTTTAGGGGATACCAGGATATGGGAATACATCACCCTTCCATTCTCATTCTCCATTTTTTAGGAAAAGTGCAAAGAAGGAGTGTTGCGAGGCCCCACTGGATCTGAAAGTTTTAGAGTCGCCATCTTTATTTTAAGGCAAAATAAAGCAAAACCAGAAAAAGAAAAATAAACCAGAGAAAAAGAAACGGGTTCGGAGGCTAAGTTACGAGTTGGGAAGGTGCTAGGCACCAAACTCGCCCTTTCGGTCTCAAAAGTGGTTTTTGGCTGAAGTATGCTTATTGTTATATTTATTTAGCAAATAAATAAAGCATTAAAAACGGGGAAATTAAAACAAATACATCGTGGCTACATTATTTACGGACTCGCGGCCATTTCTTTACAATAATTACAAATGTGTTTAAAAATATTTGGCCATTATAACGGCTCTTTTACATAATATTTCATATTCTAATCCGGGCAGCACAACAGCTTATATTGGCTACATTGTGCCTGATTTAAATAATTAACAACTTTAAAATAATAAATGGACAGAAAAGTAAATAAATAAAATAAATAACGCCCTTAAAGGCTTTACCTTTTAGAGCGGTAGTGTGCTTTCTCGCTCTTGCCCTTGAGAGAGGAGTCTTTTTTGTTGTTTGTTGTGTGGTTGTTGTTTTGATTTGAGGCGAGTAGTAACTACTTATTTGGTGACTTTTGGCTTGTCTACTCGGGCGAGTGACAACTTATTTTGGTAGGTTTTGGCCTTTTTTGTTGGCGGAATAACGGCTTATTTGTTTTTCAGCTCATTACTCGGGCGAGTAACTGCTTGACACTTTGGGATTTTGGGCCGGGGAAGTGAGGTGGATACCTAACAACTAGGCTAGGGATCACTGCTATAAGGTGGATATTTATTTTGGCGGAGTTTGGACGGGGTTTGGAGACTTTTAGTGGCTTCGCTCACCTATCTCACACCTCGTAACTATGGCCTCTCGGCAGTGCAGGCTTCGTTGCGATTTTTATCGCACTCTTGAACAACTGAAATGAGGAGCCGGGGCCTCCTATTTATAGTTGGAAAGTGAGGATTCATCGGGTATTATGTGATTTCTCTCAGCCGCATCGTTCGTTGTTGTACAGAGCCGGGATTTACTTGTGTTGCGTTAACGAAAAGAGCTACAATGGACATCATTGCGCGGCATAAAGCCCCGCTGGGCACGGCACTTCCGGCGGCTTCTTCGAGGCGGTGCGAGCCATATTCCACTTTGATTTTGACACTTTCACCCCTGCAATTTCTTGTTTTGCGCATCTGCTTGCCTGCCTTTACATTTTAACTCCTGTAACTTGACATTTGTTAAGTTTTAACAATTCTTGATATCTTATGTCAGAGTCACATACCAAGGGTACGAAATTGGGGTGTCTACACTCCCTAAAAGGAAAAAAGAATTAGGCCCTTGAAATTTTGGGAGCCCAGTGCCATCGATCATTCTGAACTTTCCCGAGCCAGGGCCTACAGGAGTAGGTGAAACTCGATATGTGTCGAGCCGGTGCGTATAAATCATGGACTATCATGTGGTCTCACGAGAATCCCTTATGTTGCGATGAACCGCTCGTAGGTGGCATGGATATCTGACTGGCCCATGTGGCCATTTTGCACTCTAGTACGACAACCCGGAGTGCTCGGGAAGTGCGAGTACCCGATTCATGGTCGGTGAGACAGGGCCGACATCGAATTAACCAATATGGAGCTCGGGTAGAGCATGAGGTCTCAGGCCTTAGTGGTTGCTCAAACATTGTGAGGTCCTAGATAGGTGGGATCGACTAGGTTGGGTGCAGTGCGGACCGGGTTAAGCAAGGCGAGGTCCCTTGATGGCCATGCAACACTTGGGCCTATTTGCTAGTATTTATTATACGAGATGACAAGTAGATACGACAAAGACAAGTTAAATTGGGTGAAAAATTATCTTCTTACTAAACCTCGTTACATGATTAATTGTGGTTTACTTTCTTGTTATCATATATATGAAGCCACTTATCCCCCAAAATTAATGAATAACCAAAACTAGTTGGGATTATCTTCCCATAATCAATAAGTTTTCTTGCCTGGTTATTACTCTTCTTCTAACTCTCTTTCTTTTTCATCACAACAAAGTCAAATTCAATCTCTATTTTCTCAACCACAAACATTAACTCAAGCATTATCTACCAACTTTGTGTGCCGAGGTTGGATGCTTAAGTCTTGCTAAGTACATGAATTAATTTATTACAATTGGGAGGGGTTTTGAAAAAATAGAAGTTTACAAATCACGGAACACTTTGTAAATACTATACCTCTTTCTTTAAGTTACTTATATATATATCTCTTAATTATTAAACTTTTAAATATATACTTTTTAGGTGGAGCAGGAGGGATTAAATAACATACCTCTTTAAATTTCTCTAATTAAGCTATATAAGTTGTGCGGGTTACGTCAAGCTCATTTCCATCTCACAAGTTCAGTTTTCGCTTGTTCAACAAAAGAGCATCTCTTTGAGAATCATTCTCTTCTTGGTAAAGCAATATACTCCCTCCATTCGAGCAAATCAATTAGTCTATTTTCCGGTTTTTCACTTAAAAAGTTTATT
>JABEVN020000457.1:0-31429 GCA_013146195.2 Codonopsis lanceolata | reverse complement strand
AATTAAAAAATGAAAAGTAAAAAAACCGGTGTATCCAAAAGATACTAGGAGATTGAAGGACCTCAAATATAATATATGTGCTTCAAGGTTGTTTCGACATCTAAAGCGTCAACAAGAACACAATTTTAAGTTAGCGAGGGCTTACCACCGCAAATCTGCTCAGTGGTAAAATCTCATAATGGGGTAAACAATTTGTACATTATAGAATACTCATGTCGCATAAACAATTTGACATAGTATAGAATCAGATTTAGTGTCGTATACCATATTATATGTTGATGAGGTTTATATATCTAAGAAATGAAATGAAAGGAAAAGGCAAAGGGAGATGGAAATAAGCAAGAGAGATGAATAATCTAAAGAGATGAAATAAGCAAGAGATGCAACAAACAACACAACAAAGAGATGCAACAACAAATGAGAGATAGATGTAACAACAAGAGAGATCAAAAGCAAAAACAACAAGGCGATGCAACAATAACAACAACAATAGAGATGCAACCACAACAACAACAAAACAACAAGAGATGCAACAACAAAGAAATGAAACAACAAGAGAGATCTGACAAGAACAACAACAAGAAGGAAGCAACAACAACAACAAAATCAACGGAGAAAGCGCAACAACAACAAGAGATACAACAACAACAACAAGAAGAGATGCAACAAAGAGATCAACAACATCAACAAGAGAGAAGCAACAAAAACAAGAGAGAGATGCATCAACAACGAGAGATGCAACAACAATAACAACAAGAAAGATGCAACAACAATAACAACAACATGAAAGATGCGCTAGTTGCCACTACAACAAGTGAGATGCAACAACAACAAAGGCAGGATACAACAACAACAAGTATGCAACAACATTAGAAAATGATAATGTATAGCTCAAATGCCCTCAAATGTGCCCTCAGTCGTAAAATTAGTATAGCTCATAATCGGATAAACAATTTGATAGAGTATAGGATCGATTTCGTGTTTGTGTATCTTGTTATATGTTGAAATGAGGTTTATATATACCAAGATGTTAAATGAAAAAAAAATAAAGGACAAGAGATGAAGAATTAAAAAATGAAAATTCAAAAAAAGAGTATAATATAATGTTAACAAAATAAAAAGAATAATAGAAGCGAAAACAAAGGAAAAGAAAGGAAAGAAGAAACACATTGTATTCAAAAATATCGGGGATTGATGGGCCTCAAATGTGACTAGATATATGTGCTTCAAGGTTGTCTAAGCACGTAAATTGTCAAAAAAAAACACACAATTCGAAAATTATAGCGAGGGGCTTACACGCAAATGTCATCCGGCGTGAAAATTAGCATTAGCTCATAATCGGATAAACAATTTGACATAATATAGAATCAGATTTTGTGTACGTGTACCTTGTTATATGTTGACATGAAGTTTATATATCCCAAAATCTGAAGCGAAAGGGATGAAATAAGCAAGGCGCGCGATAACACCACCACCATAGGAAGAGATGAAAAAAAAAAAATTCAAGAAAAGAGTAGAATATAAAGTTATGAAAAAAAAAAAGAATAATAGAAATGATAACAAGGAAATGAAAGACAAGAGATTAAAAAATAATAAAAGGTAAGAAAATACCGATGTATCAAAAAAAACTTGAGATTGATGGTCCTCAAATATGACTACAATATATGTGCTTCAAGGTTGTCTAAGCTCAAAGCGTCAACAAAGGAACACAATTCTTAAATGCTTGAGGGGGCTTACCTGCAAATGCCCGTGAGAATTAGTAAATCTCATAATCGGGTAAACAATTTGACGGACTATAGAATACATAACCAGTAAACAATTTGACATAGTATATAATCGGATCGATGTACCTTGTTATATGTTGAGATGAGGTTTATATAACCCAGATCTGAAAGCGAAGGGAGATGAAATAAGCAAGGCGACAACGCCACCACCACCATAGGAAAAAAGAGAAAAAAGAATAAAAGCGAAGAAAATTCAATAAAAGAGTAGAATATAAAGTTATGAAAATAAAAAAAGAATAATAGAAATGATAACGAGGGAAAAGAAAGACAAGAAATTAAAAAATAATGAAAGGTAAAAGAAACCGGTGTATCCAAAAGATACTAGGAGATTGAAGGACCTCAAATATGACAACAATATATGTGCTTCAAGGTTGTTTGACATCTAAAGCGTCAACAAGGAACACAATTCTTAAGTTAGCGCGAGGGGCTTACCACAAATACCCTCGGCGTGAGAATTAGTAAATCTCATAATGGGGTAAACAATTTGGCCTGATATAGAATACTCATAATCGCATAAACAATTTGACATAGTATAGAATCAGTTTAGTGTGCGTGTACCATATTATATGTTGACATGAGGTTTATATATCCCAAGAAATGAAATGAAAGGAAAAAGGAAAAGGGAGATGAAATAAGCAAGAGAGATGAATAATCTAAAGAGATGAAATAAGCAAAGAGATGCAACAACAACAACAACAAGAGATGCAACAACAACAACAATAACGAGATAGATGTAACAACAAGAGAGATGCAAAAGCAAAACAACAACAAGAGATGCAACAATAACAACAACAATAGAGAGAGATGAAACACAACAACAACAACAAAAACAACAAGAGATGCAACAACAAGAAGAGATGCAACAACAACAAGAGATCAACAACAACATCAACAAGAGAAGCAACAAAAACAAGAAGAGATGCAACAACAACGAGAGAGATGCAACAACAATAACAACAAGAAAGATGCAACAACAATAACAACAACATGAAAGATGCGGTGCCACTCAACAAGTGAGATGCAACAACAAGACAGATACAACAACAACAAGTATGCAACAACATTAGAAAATGATAATGTATAGCTCAAATGCCCTCAAATGTGCCCTCCGTCGTGAAAATTAGTATAGCTCATAATCGGGTAAACAATTTGATAGAGTATAGGATCAGATTTCGTGTTTGTGTATCTTGTTATATGTTGAAATGAGGTTTATATAGCCCAAGATGTTAAATGAAAAGAAAATAAAGGACAAGAGATGAAGAATTAAAAAAATGAAAATTCAAAAAAGAGTATAATATAATGTTAACAAAATAAAAAGAATAATAGAAAGCGAAAACAAGGAAAGAAAGGAAAGAAGAAACGTGTATTCAAAAATATCTTGGGGATTGATGGGCCTCAAATGTGACTAGAATATATGTGCTTCAAGGTTGTCTAAGCAAAATTGTCAAAAAAAAAAAAAACACAATTCGAAAATTATAGCAGGGGCTTACCTGCAAATGTCATCCGGCGTGAAAATTAGCATTAGCTCATAATCAGATAAACAATTTGACATAATATAGAATCAGATTTTGTGTACGTGTACCTTGTTATATGTTGACATGAAGTTTATATATCCCAAAATCTGAAACGAAAGGGAGATGAAAGCAAGGCGATAGCAGCACCACCACCACCATAGGAAAAGAGATGAAAAATAAAAAGAAAATTCAAGAAAAGAGTAGAATATAAAGTTATGAAAAAAAAAAGAATAATAGAAATGATAACAAGGAAATGAAAGACAAGAAATTAAAAAATAATAAAAGGTAAGAAAATACCGATGTATCCAAAAAGAAACTTCGAGATTGATGGTCCTCAAATATGACTACAATATATGTGCTTCAAGGTTGTCTAAGCTTCTAAACGTCAACAAGGAACACAATTCTTAAATTAACGCAGGGCTTACAAATGCCGGCGTGAGAATTAGTAAATCTCATAATCGGTAAACAATTTGACAGACTATAGAATACACATAACCGGGTAAACAATTTGACATAGTATATAATCAGATACGTGTACCTTGTTATATGTTGAGATGAGGTTTATATAACCCAAGATCTGAAACGAAAGGAGATGAAATAAGCAAGGCGGCAACGCCACCACCACCATAGGAAAAAAGAGATAAAGAATAAAACGAAGAAAATTCAATAAAAGAGTAGAATATAAAGTTATGAAAATAAAAAAGAATAATAGAAATGATAACGAGGAAAAGAAAGACAAGAAATTAAAAAATAATGAAAGGTAAAAACCGGTGTATCCAAAAAGATACTAGGAGATTGAAGGACCTCAAATATGACAACAATATATGTGCTTCAAGGTTGTTTCAGCATCTAAACTGTCAACAAGGAACACAATTCTTAAATTAACGCAGGGGCTTACCCTGCAAATACCCTCCGGCGTGAGAATTAGTAAATCTCATAATGGGGTAAACAATTTGGCACAGTATAGAATACTCATAATCGCATAAACAATTTGACATAGTATAGAATCAGATTTAGTGTACGTGTACCATATTATATGTTGACATGAGGTTTATATATCCCAAGAAATGAAATGAAAGGAAAAGGCAAGGGAGATGAAATAAGCAAGAGAGATGAATAATCTAAAGAGATGAAATAAGCAAGAGAGATGCAACAACAACAGCAACAACAAGAGAGATGCAACAACAACAACAATAACGAGATAGATGTAACAACAAGAGAGATGCAAAAGCAAAAACAACAACAAGAGCGATGCAACAATAACAACAACAATAGAGATGCAACCACAACAACAACAAAAACAACAAGAGAGATGCAACAACAAAAGAAATGAAACAACAAGAGAGATGCAACAAGAACAACAACAAGAGGGAAGCAACAACAACAACAAAATCAACCAAAGAAACACAACAACAACAAGAGAGATACAACAACAAGAGAGAAGCAACAACAAGAGAGATGCAACAACAAGAGAGATGCAACAACAAGAGAGATCCAACAACAACATCAACAAGAGAGAAGCAACAAAAACAAGAAGAGAGATGCATCAACAACGAGAGAGATGCAACAACAATAACAACAAGAAAGATGCAACAACAATAACAACAACATGAAAGATGAAGTAGTTGCCACTACAACAAGTGAGATGCAACAACAACAAGACAGATACAACAACAAGTATGCAACAACATTAGAAAATGATAATGTATAGCTCAAATGCCCTCAAATGTGCCCTCCGTCGTGAAAATTAGTATAGCTCATAATCGGGTAAACAATTTGATAGAGTATAGGATCAGATTTCGTGTTTGTGTATCTTGTTATATGTTGAAATGAGGTTTATATAGCCCAAGATGTTAAATGAAAAGAAAATAAAGGACAAGAGATGAAGAATTAAAAAAATGAAAATTCAAGAAAAGAGTATAATATAATGTTAACAAAATAAAAAAGAATAATAGAAACGAAAACAAGGAAAGAAAGGAAAGAAGAAACCTGTGTATTCAAAAATATACTGGGGATTGATGGGCCTCAAATGTGACTAGAATATATGTGCTTCAAGGTTGTCTAAGCCTGTAAATTGTCAAAAAAAAAAAAAACACAATTCGAAAATTATAGCAGGGGCTTACCTGCAAATGTCATCCGGCGTGAAAATTAGCATTAGCTCATAATCAGATAAACAATTTGACATAATATAGAATCAGATTTTGTGTACGTGTACCTTGTTATATGTTGACATGAAGTTTATATATCCCAAAATCTGAAACGAAAGGGAGATGAAAGCAAGGCGATAGCAGCATCACCACCACCGCCACCATAGGAAAAGAAATGAAAAAAAAAAAAAAATTCAAGAAAAGAGTAGAATATAAAGTTATGAAAACAAAAAAAGAATAATAGAAATGATAACAAGGAAATGAAAGACAAGAAATTAAAAAATAATAAAAGGTAAGAAAATACCGATGTATCCAAAAAGAAACTTCGAGATTGATGGTCCTCAAATATGACTACAATATATGTGCTTCAAGGTTGTCTAAGCTTCTAAACTGTCAACAAGGAACACAATTCTTAAATTAACGCAGGGGCTTACCCTGCAAATGCCCTCCGGCGTGAGAATTAGTAAATCTCATAATCGGGTAAACAATTTGACAGACTATAGAATACACATAACCGGGTAAACAATTTGACATAGTATATAATCAGATACGTGTACCTTGTTATAGGTTGAGATGAGGTTTATATAACCCAAGATCTGAAACGAAAGGGAGATGAAATAAGCAAGGCGGCAGCGCCACCACCACCATAGGAAAAGAGAAAAAGAATAAAACGAAGAAAATTCAATAAAAGAGTAGAATATAAAGTTATGAAAATAAAAAAGAATAATAGAAATGATAACGAGGAAAAGAAAGACAAGAAATTAAAAAATAATGAAAAGTAAAAAGAAACCGGTGTATCCAAAAAGATACTAGGGGATTGAAGGACCTCAAATATGACAATATATGTGCTTCAAGGTTGTTTCAGCATCTAAACTGTCAACAAGGAAAACAATTTTTAAGTTAACGCAGGGGCTTACCCTGCAAATACCCTCCGGCGTGAGAATTAGTAAATCTCATAATGGGGTAAACAATTTGGCACAGTATAGAATACTCATAATCGCATAAACAATTTGACATAGTATAGAATCAAATTTAGTGTACGTGTACCATATTATATGTTGACATGAGGTTTATATATCCTAAGAAATGAAATGAAAGGAAAAGGCAAGGGAGATGAAATAAGCAAGAGAGATGAATAATCTAAAGAGATGAAATAAGCAAGAGAGATGCAACAACAACAAGAGAGATGCAACAACAACAACAATAACGAGATAGATGTAACAATAAGAGAGATGCAAAAGCAAAAACAACAACAAGAGCGATGCAACAATAACAACAACAATAGAGATGCAACCACAACAACAACAAAAACAACAAGAGAGATGCAACAACAAAAGAAATGAAACAACAAGAGAGATGCAACAAGAACAACAACAAGAGGAAGCAACAACAACAACAAAATCAACCAGAGAAACGCAACAACAACAACAAGAGAGATACAACAATATGAGAGAAGCAACAAGAAGAGAGATGCAACAACAAGACAGATACAACAACAAATATGGAACAACATTAAAAAATGATAATGTATAGCTCAAATGCCCTCAAATGTGCCCTCCGTCGTAAAAATTAGTATAGCTCATAATCGGGTAAACAATTTGATAAGAGTATAGGATCAGATTTCGTGTTTGTGTATCTTGTTATATGTTGAAATGAGGTTTATATAGCCCAAGATGTTAAATGAAAAGAAAATAAAGGACAAGAGATGGAGAATTTAAAAAATGAAAATTCAAAAAAAAGAGTATAATATAATGTTAACAAAATAAAAAAGAATAATAGAAACGAAAACAAGGAAAGAAAGGAAAGAAGAAACCTATGTATTCAAAAATATACTTGGGGATTGATGGGCCTCAAATGTGACTAGAATATATGTGCTTCAAGGTTTTCTAAGCCTGTAAATTGTCAAAAAAAAAAAAAAACACACACACACAATTCGAAAATTATAGCAGGGGCTTACCTGCAAATGTCATCCGGTGTGAAAATTAGCATTAGCTCATAATCAGATAAACAATTTGACATAATATAGAATCATATTTTGTGTACGTGTACCTTGTTATATGTTGACATGAAGTTTATATATCCCAAAATCTGAAACGAAAGGGAGATGAAAGCAAGGCGATAGCAGCATCACCACCACCGCCACCATAGGAAAAGAGATGAAAAATAAAAAGAAAATTCAAGAAAAGAGTAGAATATAAAGTTATGAAAAGAAAAAAAGAATAATAGAAATGATAACAAGGAAATGAAAGACAAGAGATTAAAAAAATAATAAAAGGTAAGAAAATACCGATGTATCCAAAAAGAAACTTCGAGATTGATGGTCCTCAAATATGACAACAATATATGTGCTTCAAGGTTATCTAAGCTTCTAAACTGTCAACAAGGAATACAAATCTTAAATTAACGAGGGCTTACCCCCCAAATGCTGAGTGAAATTAGTAAATCTCATAATCGGGTAAACAATTTGACAGACTATAGATTACACGTAACCGGGTAAAAAATTTGACATAGTATATAAACAGATACGTGCACCTTGTTATAGGTTGAGATGAGGTTTATATAACCCAAGATCTGAAGCGAAAGGGAGATGAAATAAGCAAGGCGGCAACGCCACCACCACCATAGGAAAAAAGAGAAAAAGAATAAAACGAAGAAAATTCAATAAAAGAGTAGAATATAAATGTGACGACCCGACCCGAACTCCAATGCGGAATCCCAAGGTCGTGCCGTCAAGACAAGCTAAAAGACGGACAAGCACCCGCTAAGCGTAGTAGTGCGAGTCGAGTTGAACTAACAAACACTAAACAGAATGAAAAGCCATAACGGCAAAACCGAATAACCAAAAACGAAACTAAAATCTGCGGAAGCAAATCATAAGTGAGACCAAAGCCTATAATTATAAACTAAGGAATACAAGGCCGAGAGACGACTATCTCTCGACAAATCTACGACTCGCGTGACGCAACATTGCACACGTACAACAAACCATCGGCAATCCTAAGGCCGGCGAATCAACAGAACACCAACCTGATAAACAACAACTCAACGGCTATAACATGCCGGAGGAACAAATCAACTAAAAGAACAAGATATTCAAATCCTAACAACTAAACCCAAGTCTCACGACTAATGTCGTCGGAGATGACAATACCAACAATAATAGAATGAGTGAGCTAGAGCATACTCGAAATAACAAGGGAATAACTTCTTAAAAGATACAATAGCTCGACCAAAGCAAATCGGCTCCCAAAATAATACAATAACAAAATACTAACATAAACTACCCAAGTAAAGTCTACATAACTTTACATTCGTGTCTCACAAATACATAATAACATAATAATAATAAACCCAAGCTTAAAGCCCTGAAGACCACCTTTCTAGGAATCACTATCCGAAGCCGCCACGCGCACTAACGGGATCACCGCAAAAACTAAGGAAAACAAACACACGAAATGAGTCATAATGACCCAAGAAGTTACTAAATGCAAATGTATGGCATAGCATGTCGTGGCATGGCATAATGCACAAGCATATATAAAATCATGGTATCTTAATAGTATACCATACCAACAATAAACTTGTATTAAGTCATCGAGTAACATAAACTTCATAAAACATATAGCACATTATCTTTCATATAAGTGCTCACATAGTAAGCCACATAAGGGATAGAGAGGGTACCCAAATAGCTCCGTTGTGTTGCTCCTGCAATACACAATGTTACTGGTTCGTGCCACATCGATGCTCTGTGATTACATCGACTTTCACTGAGCGGCTACACCGCAAGGGCAGCCCTTTCTCAGTCTAGCTTAGCATAATCCATTCGCTCTATTGGTTACGAGATGGGCTAAGGGCCAACACAATGGAGGGTGTGTGAGGTCCAGTGCGGCGATCCATAGCGAATCACGAATCTTACGATTCGTGATAGGCGATGTATCGCCCTACCCCGACTTTAAAAACCAATCCAAATAATGCCAGCTGGGCTTTTATGAAATGCACAAGTAGATAATTACTCTCATGCTCAAACAAGAACCAAGACCGATCATAGCGGACATACCAAATCAAGTAGGACATAAAGCTCTACACACCAATTTCAACAATGCACATATTTGCACATACTTAACAAATTCAACCAACTTATAAGTTTAGTCAAAGAACCACATAATGAGGTACTCATAATCCTCAAGTCATCACCAAATCGAAAGTAGCATATAAGCTCAAGAAATCACAATATGAGGTCTACTATAGCCCTACTACTCTGGATTAAACCAAAGACTACTATTTAGTCTAAGAACAACCATAAATCGAGACTTAGTGATTAGTCAATTCATAAAAGCAATACAGACCCAATCATAGTCCCAATCGTCATATATACTTGACGTTATCAAACCAATCTCAAGGGTACCAAAACCAACCCATAGTCATAATCTCGCAAGTGCTTTGATGTGCACGCGGCCAAATCCCCTAAGAGAGAACTCATTCAAATAATCATTCCTTAAAGTAATACGAGGTCATAAGTTGGTCTCTAATGCCCGTGCCCTAATGAGCACGCTCTAATTAAATCCCCAAAAGCCTCTATATCATGGGTGTCACAATTGGGACACAATACGAGATGCTCTGTACTCACAATCAAAACCAACCAAACCCGAACATCGAAGGATTTCGACCTAAGGCTCACCAACATCTTATTGAACCTAAAACAACTCCAATGAGTCTTAATACCGCATTTCATTAAATACACATTTCATACAACCCAAAATTAGTACATCATTCAAGTTTATAGAAATTTCCCAAAATCATCCGGTTGATTCCCAAGCCCTAAAACCCAAGAATTCATCATAATCGTAATCAAACGAAATCCAATTGTCGTAGGATTCCAACCCGAGTTCATTATCACATTATTGAACATATTTCGACTCAGTTGAGTCTAAACACCAAGTTTCATCATTTACACCCTTCATCAATCTCAACATTAACCCCACTTCAACTAACAATAATTTCTCCAATAATTCGGGATTGACTCTCAAGCCTAAAATCCACAAATAATCCCAACATAGATCAAAACCCATTTCATAAATCATATAATTTCATTTAAGTGATCATAACCATAGTATATAGGAGTTCACATATTCAAAGCCCCAACCATAGGCATACTTTCATAATAAACCCAAATAAAATGTAAACATGATTTCTAGCATGCTCACAACCCTAGAATCACAAGATGAAGGATAAACATATACATCAACAATCATAGAAGTCATCTACAAATACTCCTAACAAGTTCATACTTCCAAAATCACAAATTAGGCATATTTCCCCAATGAACTCAAATAACATATGGACATGATTTCTAGCATGCTCATAAGCCTAGAAACACATAATGAAGAGTAATCACACACTTCAACAATCATAAAACCACTCTTCAATTGCTCTTACAAGTTATACTTCCAAAAATCCCCAAAATTGGGCAAACATAGCATAACAAGTGTTCATTGCCCACAAATAGCATATAGATTGTTTTCCTTAGGGCCAATGAACCAAAATCAAAAGGAAGTAACTTACCTAGCTTGAGTGAAAACTCAAGAGAACACAAATCCGATCGGTGAAGTTGTTCTACACGTCGAGGGCTTCAAGATTCCGAAGTTTGAAGGCAATCGGGTGGATGGATCGTCTTGGATCGAAGAGAGAAGGAAGCTAGGGCTTGAATCTCCCTTGGACTCTCTCTCTCTAATATACGTAAGAAGGGTAGGGAGAAATGAGGAGAATTTTCTGATTTCTAAAAGGGTTTGGGTATTTATACCCCCAAAATGAGAAGGGCACAATAGGCATTTCCCAAGCACAATTAGTAGAGATTAGGATTAATCAATCACTAATCTAACCTTAATTAACTTCCAACTAATGTTAGGACATGATTTGGGTTAAGTATGGGAGGTTAGGAAGGGTTTAGAGGGGGTTTAATGAGGGTAGGATAGGTATAATTCCAAACTCAAAACAGGCAAAAATCCCGTAAGTGACATTTTATGTTGAGGCGGGCGCCTCACATTATTGAGGCGGGCGCATGGGACTCTGACCCATCTCCAAATTTGCAAATTTGCTCCCAGAAGTTGAGGCGGGCGCCTCACATTATTGAGGCGGGCGCATGGGAAGCTGAGGCTGGACAGTCAATCTTGTAAAATCGACCATAAATCGCTCACAACTCCAAATGAGGTGATTTTTGATTTTTATGAAACTAGACTCATTGAATTATATTTTAGGATTTTAAATTACTCCATTTGGACTTATATACATCAAGATATGGTTACAACAAAATCAAGTACAGAAGTTGTTTTTCTGAAAACTGAATTCTGGCACAGCCGTAAGTCAAGACCTAATCGAGGTACTTAGACACCTTGGAAAATTACCAAATTTTACAGAGAGTATCCTAACGTATGAAGGTAAAACATACTAAATTTTTAGAAAATTCTATTCAGTGGATTAGTACCAGAATTTTCCCGAAGTTTGCCCAAAACATGACCCTTTGAAGGAAATCGCTAAGGGCAAAACAAAGCAAGAGGGTTTATAAACTTCCAAATCATCGATAGACTTAGGGAATACCTCCAACTTGAAGTCTAATACATCTAAACATGTTAATAAACCATCTTATAGAGGTCTAGGACCCAAACCGAGGTCACGAACACAAAACGCAAGCAAACCCTCAATCGCTTCGCATTCCGACTATCGTCGAGTCACGACTTGTGACTTTAGCAAGTCAACAACTATATGGGGTCTCTTAATGATGTTTTGGTCTTAGCATGGCCTCTCAAACATATCTAGACCCTCTCGCAAACCAAACATACAGTCGACAAAGGAAGAAGTGCAAGTATAGCACGCAAACCGAGATAACGAAGGAGCGGGGTGTCACACCCTCTCCACCTTAAAAAGAATTCGTCCCGAATTCTAAATCATGATACAAACCACAATACATCGAGTTCAAAACCACCAACCTAGTCTCGAATCTTTGAGTCTACCACTACAATATACACGAGGGTCGAACTAATATAATCCAGATTCAAAAGTCTACAATTCTCAATAGACACGTCATCAAACACCTTCTATCGGAAACAATATGACTCACGCTTGAGTCACGAATACACATACGAACAACACTAGGCCAAACATGTAGGCAAAATCCCAAACTTCAACATAAGAACACATTCAACTACTGAAACTATTTGCTTCGGGACACGTCATGAAATTCAAGCACGAAAGATTCTAAGTTACAAGAATTAATAATTGCCTATGGAGCAATTTACAAACAAATCAAGGATAAGCAAATCGGCATTTCAAACCATGTAAATCACACTCGCGTTTTCCCATTGCGGGTGGGAACACATAAGAGTACACAATGCCATGTTTTGAAAATTCTTTCCATTCATGTCAATTCCATTTGGTAACGGGTGTAGTCAATTTCTACCATAATTCATACCAATCCTAGTCCAACAACGAACCACTTTTGATCACCAATTTAGGGTACCGGCTAAATTGGATACTCAAAAGTTTCCGTTGCAAGGATGCCAAGGTTCATGATTAAAAAGGTTTTAAGCATCCTTTAATAGTCTCCTATGCTAAGGTAATGAATGAGCAGAAGATAATAATGATGAAATGAGAATTTAGTATACTAAAATGTGATGCATCAAGTAGGTGTTTCCTACAACTAATGCACGTATCTGAATAAAAATTCAGACCAAGTAACAAGGTCTATTACCTTGACAAACAACAATTATAGCTATCGCAAAACTCGTGTACCTAGTAAACCCAACCAAGTTAATTTCCCGGAAATCACCACGAATCGACAAGGCTACTAATGCCCGTAACGTCCATACTCTGCAAAACTATCCTTTCTTAAGCTCTAGACCAAGTCTACAACCAATGCACTAAGCATCCTAACACGACGTTAACATCTCAATACTCACGGTGAAGCGTTAATCTCTCCCGTGCAGCCGTGATTATCCTCTAAATCGCAACCTTCAACCTTCTCACAAGTCGAGTGTATATCTTACTCGCATAATAACCACTAACAATAATATAGTATTATATTATCCATTACATTAAACATATCCTCATAGAATATACAAACGTCATACCAGACCGATAAGTATCATCATACAATTCATGCTTCATATATATACATATTATGGCCTTTATATATATAGCCACACAAAACCACAATTCTATATATAGCATAGTCTTATATATATAGACTAAACAAGAATCCATACACAACGTACGATTACCTACCGGTAATGCACAAAACAAACCATATCATATATCGATCTCACATTGGGGTATTATTCCCGATTGAGCAAATAACCAATTTTACACAATACACCATGTAATGTATGTATGAATGCACATGAGCTACCGATTAAAACGTGTACTCATAATAACGGTAATAGTAGCAACGGTACAATTTACGTATATATATACAAGAATATACCTTCCTATTTCGGATAGGCCTCAAAACTCCGCAATGGCCAACCGCCACGCGCGCACGACCTCAAACTCTAGGCCGTCCACCACTGTCTCTCTTGGAGCCACTGGATTGTTGACTAGTACTCCCAGACTGATTAACCCTCATCTTCGGGCAATCCTTACGAACATGATCACCGCCACAAGCGAAACACTTTCCTGATTTACCCCAACATCTGTTCTCGGCATGTCCTGTCCTCATACAAAAATTACATATTAACTCGCCGCCTCGTCGTCTCCGACTAGAGGTAGGAACGTCACTCCGTCTACCAGTACGTGTGATTTCTTGATTAACTTTCTGAGGTGCTGACTGCCCTCTATTACCATCATTGCCCCTAATAGTACTCGAGGCTCTCTTTTGAGCATACTCCTCGATGTCCACTCCATTGCATACGCACGATCCACAGCGACTCGGTAATCCGTAAGTTGTAACGGAACGAGCTGCCTACGATATTTCGTCTTCAGGCCTTTCACAAACCTCTCGGTCTTCTTAGCCTCATCTGGCACCAAGTAACTACAGTAACGAGCCAACTCCATAAACTTTGTTGAATACTGAGCCACGGTCATAGCTCCTTGTTCTAGCGCCATGAATTCTGCTTCTCTTCTTTCCCGAACCACTGCTGGAATAAACGGTGCCATAAACTCCATCGTGAAGTTTTCCCACACTTGAGGCACTCCATGGTGTTTCCAACTATCTCGTAACACATGCCACCAATGGTCAGCCGCACCAGTTAATTTAAACACTGCTAGGGTCACCATCTCTTCTGGCGTACAACCCAAAACTACAAAGATTTTATACATGCTTTCTAGCCAACGTTCCGCCTTAGTAGCATCTGGCCCTCCATCAAAACTTTTCGGTTTCAACTTCAAAAACTTCTTAAGGATGGTGAAATTGCTTTCTAGTCCAATCATCGGTTGAGGAGTCACATACAACTCACTAACGTTTTCCTCTCTCTCGTCACCACGAGCTATGCTCTAACGAGGCCTATTAGAACTAGCTACATGCCAAGTTCCGGACATAATACGCCTACAAAGAACACTCAGCGTTAATAACTCGACAATAAACCCAACCCAAACAAGGCCAAGGAACCTATCCTGGCGAAATAGCTAACCTATAGCTCTGATACCAACTGTGACGACCCGACCCGAACTCCAATGCGGAATCCCAAGGTCGTGCCGTCAAGACAAGCTAAAAGACGGACAAGCACCCGCTAAGCGTAGTAGTGCGAGTCCAGAGTTGAACTAACAAACACTAAACAGGAATGAAAAGCCATAACGGCAAAACCGAATAACCAGAAACTAAAATCTGCGGAAGCAAATCATAAGTGAGACCAAAGCCTATAATTATAAACTAAGGAATACAAGGCTGAGAGACGACTATCTCTCGACAAATCTACGACTCGCGTGACGCAACATTGCGCACGTACAACAAACCATCGGCAATCCTAAGGCCGGCGAATCAACAGAACACCAACCTGATAAACAACAACTCAACGGCTATAACATGCCGGAGGAACAAATCAACTAAAAGAACAAGATATTCAAATCCTAACAACTAAACCCAAGTCTCACGACTAATGTCGTCGGAGATGACAATACCAACAATAATAGAATGAGTGAGCTAGAGCATACTCGAAATAACAAGGGAATAACTTCTAAAAGATACAACAGCTCGACCAAGCAAGTCGGCTCCCAAAATAATACAATAACAAAATACTAACATAAACTACCCAAGTAAAGTCTACATAACTTTACATTCGTGTCTCACAAATACATAATAACAGTAATAATAATAAACCCAAGCTTAAAGCCGGAAGACCACCTTCTAGGAATCCACTATCCGAAGCCGCCACGCGTACTAACGGGATCACTGCAAAAACTAAGGAAAACAAACACACGAAATGAGTCATAATGACCCAGTAAGTTACTAAATGCAAATGTATGGCATAGCATGTCGTGGCATGGCATAATGCACAAGCATATATAAAATCATGGTACCTTAATAGCATACCAACAATAAACTTGTATTAAGTCATCGAGTAACATAAACTTCATAAAACATATAGCACATTATCTTTCATATAAGTGCTCACAGTAAGCCACATAAGGGATAGAGAGGGTACCCAAATAGCTCCGTTGTGTTGCTCCTGCAATACACAATGTTACTGGTTCGTGCCACATCGATGCTCGTGATTACATCGACTTTCTTTCACCGGCTACACCGCAAGGGCAGCCCTTTCTCAGTCTAGCTTAGCATAATCCATTCGCTCTATTGGTTACGAGATGGGCTAACTTCCCCACTGGGGCCAACAGTGGAGGGTGTGTGAGGTCCCAGGTACGGCGATCCATAGCGAATACGAATCTTACGATTCGTATAGGCGATGTATCGTCCTACCCTGACTTTAAAAACCAATCCAAATAATGCCAGCTGGGCTTTTATGAAATGCACAAGTAGATAATTACTCTCATGCTCAAACAAGAACCAAGACCGATCATAGCGGACATACCAAATCAAGTAGGACATAAAGCTCTACACACCAATTTCAACAATGCACATACTTAACAAATTCAACCAACTTATAAGTTTAGTCAAAGAACCACATAATGAGGTACTCATAATCCTCAAGTCATCACCAAATCGAAAGTAGCATATAAGCTCAAGAAATCACAATATGAGGTCTACTATAGCCCTCTACTCGGGATTAAACCAAAGACTACTATTTAGTCTAAGAACAACCATAAATCGAGACTTAGTGATTAGTCAATTCATAAAAGCAATACAGACCCAATCATAGTCCCAATCGTCATATATACTTGACGTTATCAAACCAATCTCAAGGGTACCAAAACCAACCCATAGTCATAATCTCGCAAGTGCTTTGATGTGCACACGGCGGCCAAATCCCCTAAGAGAGAACTCATTCAAATAATCATTCCTTAAAGTAATACGAGGTCATAAGTTGGTCTCTAACGCTCCGTGCCCTAATGAGCACGCTCTAATTAAATCCCCAAAAAGCCTCTATATCATGGGTGTCACAATTGGGACACAATACGAGATGCTCGGGTACTCACAATCAAAACCAACCAAACCCGAACATCGAAGGATTTCGACCTAAGGCTCACCAACATCTTATTGAACCTAAAACAACTCCAATGAGTCTTAATACCGCATTTCATTAAATACACATTTCATACAACCCAAAATTAGTACATCGTTCAAGTTTATAGAAATTTCCCAAAATCATCCGGGTTGATTCCCAAGCCCTAAAACCCAAGAATTCATCATAATCGTAATCAAACGAAATCCAATTGTCGTAGGATTCCAACCCGAGTTCATTATCACATTATTGAACATATTTCGACTCCGTTGAGTCTAAACACCAAGTTTCATCATTTACACCCTTCATCAATCTCAACATTAACCCCACTTCAACTAACAATAATTTCTCCAATAATTCGGGATTGACTCTCAAGCCTAAAATCCACAAATAATCCCAACATAGATCAAAACCCATTTCATAAATCATATAATTTCATTTAAGTGATCATAACCATAGTATATAGGGAGTTCACATATTCAAAGCCCCAACCATAGGCATACTTTCATAATAAACCCAAATAAAATGTAAACATGATTTCTAGCATGCTCACAACCCTAGAATCACAAGATGAAGGATAAACATATACATCAACAATTATAGAAGTCATCTACAAATACTCCTAACAAGTTCATACTTCCAAAATCACAAATTAGGCATATTTCCCCAATGAACTCAAATAACATATGGACATGATTTCTAGCATGCTCATAAGCCTAGAAACACATAATGAAGAGTAATCACACACTTCAACAATCATAAAACCACTCTTCAATTGCTCTTACAAGTTATACTTCCAAAAATCCCCAAAATTGGGCAAACATAGCATAACAAGTGTTCATTGCCCACAAATAGCATATAGATTGTTTTCCTTAGGGCCAATGAACCAAAATCAAAAGGAAGTAACTTACCTATCTTGAGTGAAAACTCAAGAGAACGCAAATCCGATCGGTGAACTTGTTCTACACGTCGAGGGCTTCAAGATTCCGAAGTTTGAAGGCAATCGGGTGGATGGATCGTCTTGGATCGAAGAGAGAAGGAAGCTAGGGCTTGAATCTCCCTTGGACTCTCTCTCTCTAATATACGTAAGAAGGGTAGGGAGAAATGAGGAGAATTTTCTGATTTCTAAAAGGGTTTGGGTATTTATACCCCCAAAATGAGAAGGGCACAATAGGCATTTCCCAAGCACAATTAGTAGAGATTAGGATTAATCAATCACTAATCTAACCTTAATTAACTTCCAACTAATGTTAGGACATGATTTGGGTTAAGTATGGGAGGTTAGGAAGGGTTTAGAGGGGGTTTAATGAGGGTAGGATAGGTATAATTCGTCCAAACTCAAAACAGGGCAAAAAATCCCGTAAGTGACATTTTATGTTGAGGCGGGCGCCTCACATTATTGAGGCGGGCGCATGGGACTCTGACCCATCTCCAAATTTGCAAATTTGCTCCCAGAAGTTGAGGCGGGCGCCTCACATTATTGAGGCGGGCGCATGGGAAGCTGAGGCTGGACAGTCAATCTTGTAAAATCGACCATAAATCGCTCACAACTCCAAATGAGGTGATTTTTGATTTTTATGAAACTAGACTCATTGAATTATATTTTAGGATTTTAAATTACTCCATTTGGACTTATATACATCAAGATATGGTTACAACAAAATCAAGTACAGAAGTTGTTTTTCTGAAAACTGAATTCTGGCACAGCCGTAAGTCAAGACCTAATCGAGGTACTTAGACACCTTGGAAAATTACCAAATTTTACAGAGAGTATCCTAACGTATGAAGGTAAAACATACTAAATTTTTAGAAAATTCTATTCAGTGGATTAGTACCAGAATTTTCCCGAAGTTTGCCCAAAACATGAGGGCCCGAAGGAAATCGCTAAGGGCAAAACAAAGCAAGAGGGTTTATAAACTTCCAAATCATCGATAGACTTAGGGAATACCTCCAACTTGAAGTCTAATACATCTAAACATGTTAATAAACCATCTTATAGAGGTCTAGGACCCAAACCGAGGTCACGAACACAAAACGCAAGCAAACCCTCAATCGCGTCGCATTCCGACTATCGTCGAGTCACGACTTGTGACTTTAGCAAGTCAACAACTATATGGGGTCTCTTAATGATGTTTTGGTCTTAACATGGCCTCTCAAACATATCTAGACCCTCTCGCAAACCAAACATACAGTCGACAAAGGAAGAAGTGCAAGTATAGCACGCAAACCGAGATAACGAAGGAGCGGGGTGTCACAATGAAGTTTACAGGTTACAAATTATCTGACTTTGAGTGATTTTAAGCTTGTTCATCAGATTTGTATTTGAAGCTTACTGATTCTAGTGCATGCCAATGGGTGGGATTTTTATTTTTTAAACTTGTCTTAAGAATTATGACGTTCTCTTGGAGTTGTATCACTGCATTTAAAGGTTTAATTCAAATTGTCACCAAGATGAACTATGTATTTTAACACCTGGATGATAGATGTGGGAACTACATAAATTTTATCCCTTTTTTTTTCTCCTTGATTTGATAGGATCATGATGTACCTCAGGGAGGTAGAGATGGTGTGGAAACTAAATCAAATATTCTAGCAATGTCACCTTTGTCATTTGGACTTGGAGAGAGATTTGAAGATTTGAAGATGTATATGAAGTTGTTTTGAGGAAGCTTCATGAATTTTCGGAGTCCTCTCAAATTAAATTATGCTTATTATCATAATTTGTGCTATGTAGTTCGTGTGGTGTAAGTATGAAGTTTACTAATTACAGAGTATCTGAATTGTTTGATTCTAAGATTGTTCATCAGCTTAATTTGTATTTGAAGCTTAATGATTCCAGTGCATGCCAATGGGCGGGATTTTTATTTTTTAACTTGTCTTAAGAATTATGACGTTGTCTTAGAGTTATATTGTCACGCCCCAAATCAGCCCCTACGTGGGACTCAACTTAGAACATGATCAACCGGTTGTTTTCACCGATAAACCCTGTCATTAAAACTAAAGCAAGAATATTTTGGAAAACACAAGGTTATATACATAAGTCTCCCGGAGACTTACAAAAGGTTACAAAAGTTACTAGTTCCCAATGTTTACAAACCAAAGGAAGACTACAAGTCCTCCTACACAGCGGAATAAGTAGCGCAACTACAACCATTACAAACCAAGAATGCTACCCTAAAAGAATTACAACATCTAGCCCTCCGGCTTCACACTCTTGCTTACGCATGTCTTCAACTCTTGTTAAGGAAGACAAATAATAAAGGGGAGTCGAAACTCAGTAGGGTTCAACTATGCTTATGCATGTTATGCGTGAATGCATCATAAAAAAAATGCCATGATGCTAAACATATCATATCACAACCAAACAAGTATTTCGATCACATGTTGTTCATTTAGGGCCTGAGCCAAGACAAGTTGTAGTACCCCATCCCACATCGAATAGGTGTGGGAATTGTATTTGATTTATAAGGTGGTCACACACTACTTCTGGGAACCAACATCATCCATGGACTTTTGGGTCGGCTTGTGGTGGGCCTGATGACTCAAGGTGCTGCGTGCTCAGTGGGCCAGTGTGTGGGCTACACGTAGTGGACTGGGCTTTCGGGCTCGGGGTGTTACAAATGGTATCAGAGCGGGTCCCGGCAGAAAATGTGGGAACAAACTGCTGTGCGGGCCAAAATGCTACACTACAAGCCACCTCTTGAATCTTGCATCGCCCAAGGTACGATTCGGCCTTGACGAGGACGTCAAGGATTTGAGTGTGGGAGATTGTAATACCCCATCCCACATCGGGTAGGTGTGGGAATTGTATTTGATTTATAAGGTGGTCACACACTACTTCTGGGCATCAACATCATCCATGGACTTTTGGGTCAGCTTGTGGTGGGCCTGATGATCCAAGGTACTGGGTGCTCATTGGGCCAGTGTGTGGGATACACGTAACGGATCGGGTTTTCAAGCTCGGGGTGTTACACAAGTAGTATACAGAGGTCGATAATCATCTCCGACCTGCCGCTCCCATCCAACACCACTCCGATTGTTGATCATGAAACATATCAAACACGTTGTTATTTTCCCAGGATATGTCACCACGAAGTAGGTCCCTACAACCCTAGCAACCCGTGTGGACTACTCACAACACAATCAATGAAGTGTCATCCTCCATTATGGCCATAATGGAGGGATTGGGCAAGAATAGAACTTCGCCGGCCGCTAACTCTCCTTGTATCTCCGCTCCAGGATAATCAGGAGAACATTCTAAACCCCCAAGACATGTTGTTCAAACTACCTATTTTTCACACTCTTGTTGTTTTTATAATTGAACATCACTTGGTGTTATATATTCATGTTTTTCATACTCAAAGTCATGGAATTGTCAAGTTCTTCATAGTACCATTTAGTGTCAAGCAAGGGTGGCAATGAGTTATTAAGTAAACCCATTGATACTCCACTATTACAATGCAACCTAGCTCATGTTGTTCATACAACTACAAGGTTAAAACCATAGTCTTCATATAATTGCACAACAAAGCAATACAAGCTCCATACTTCATAAATTACAAGCTTTTACCAAGTCTACAAGGAGATTAACACCCAATTCATAACTTACTACACATAGCTACCCAAGTAATCATCTTCGAAGGATTCAAGTAATAAACATAAGAGTTTCATCGTGGAATTCATCAAGATATTCATCAATATAGCTCAATTACATGGAATTAATAAACAAACATAAGCAAGTAAATCCCTCTACCTCTTGTAGAGCTTATACACCAATGGTTTCAGAATATTTTTGGTTCAAAACACTCCCTTTGATGAGCTATGCAACTTTAATGAAAATGGTATAGGCAAATGATGAGTTTTAGGCCTTCAATTCCAAGAAATTCACTAAAAAAACCCTATGTTCTTGTTCTCTCCCTTTTTGAATACGAAAATGGTGAAGTTAAGAGGTGAAAGAGGTGTGTCTTGGATTTATTCATCTAAAGATAAAGGTGGGAAGGGTCCCCCCTCACAAAGCATGAGGTGTTACAACCTCTTAGGTTCACATTAATCCAAGATTAAGCTAAGTAGTCTTGATTAACACTAATTAATCATACTTAGGACCCCTTAATCGTGATTAATCTAATTAATTATACTTTAGCCTAATTAATCATGATTAGTCATATTGATCTCAACTATTCAACAAATTCCAGCATGTTTCGCACCCAGGGTTGAAAATATTTCGCACCCGCGAAACTGCAGTCTTAGTCCCTGATCACGCCACAACGATGGGGTGACTATGCTGGTGATCCACGTAATGGACCGGAGCTCACGTGTCCTCAATTAATTGTCCACGTCGGTGTATGTGGGCACCTGATGTACCGAAGTTGATAGGATATCTGGGCTTTGTGCTTGCTCTTGATCTCTGGTCACCTAAAATGAGACTACCGTTAGGGTGCCGGGGGTTTCCCAGCTACAACCCTCAGGTGTGAGAGTCAGTAATCAGGGAGTATAAGACGAAACCACTTGATCACGCCACAACGATGGGGTGACTATGCTGGTGATCCACGTAATGGATCGGAGCTGACGTGTCCTGAATTAATCGTCCATGTCGATGTATGTGGGCACTTGATGTACTGATGTTGATAGGATATCTGGGCTTTGTGCTTGCTCTTGATCTCTAGTCACCTGAAAATGAGACTACCGTTAGGGTGCCGGGGGTTTCCCAGCTACAGCCCTCAGGTGTTAGAGTCAGTAATAAGGGAGTATAAGTGCCGGAGCTGGGTGTTCCCTAAAGCTTCCGGTAATAGTGTATATGGTTTGTTGTTCTTAATGCCATTTGTGTATGTTTGATCAAGTAAGCTTACCTTTCTTGTAAGGGAAGACTTCCTTTTATAGTAGTGTAGACACCCCAATTTCGTACCCCTGGTATGTAACTGACATAGAATATCAAGAACTGTTAAAACTTAACAAATGTCAAGTTGCAGAAGTCAAAAATGCGAAAGAAAAAGCAGGATGCGCGAAACAGTGAACTGCAGGGGGGGAAAGTGTCAAATTTTCAAACTTCCAAAAAGAGCTTGGTGCCGCACCAAGCATATGCTTGGTGGCACCAAGCATGTCTCTCATGCTCTCTCACGAATCAAAACAGTACAAGCTTTAAAGCACGCGGTACAAGCGGTCAATGCACGGAAACAAATCAACAAATTCCTGCCGCGTCCCTCTCCACTGCTATAAATAGAAGGCCCGGCTTCGCATTTTCAGCGTTCAATTTACGCGAAGTTTTTATCGCAGCGAAGCTCTGCTTCTGCGATACTTCGTTCCTTCGATACATTTAGTACGAGAGGTGCGAGATAGGTGAGTGGAAGCCCCTAAAATCTCCAAACCCCAGCCAAACTCTGCCAAACCAAAAACCCATAGGTTATAAGTGATCCCTAGCCTAGTTGTTAGGTATCCACCTTAAAACCCCAGTCCAAAAATCCCAAAATAAGCCGTTACTCTGCCCGGGTAACGAGCTAAAAAAGTCAAAACTTAAGTCTAGGTTCCGCCCAACTGAAAAGGCCAAAACCTACCCAAATAAAGCTGTCACTCTGCCCGAGTTGACTAGCCCCAGTCTCAAATCCAGTTCAAATCCAGTTCAATTCCAGTCCAGTTCAATTCAAAACAAAAAAAGACTCCCTCTCCCGCAGAGGACAGAGCGAGCACACCACCGCTCTAAAAGGTAATACCTTTAAGGGCGTATTTTTATTTCATTTATATTTTTTTCTTTTATTTATTTTCAAAAAGTTGTATTTTAAATCCGGCACAATGTAGCCAATATAAGCCGTTGTGCTGCCCGGATTAGATTTAGGAAAAATTATGTAAAAGAGCCGTTATAATGGCCAAATATTCTTAAATGTGTTTGTAATTATTGGAATGAGGCGGCTGCGAGTCCGTAAATAATGTAGCCACGAATGTATCTGTTTAATTTTCCCTTGTCAAAATAAGACCTTATTTATTTGCTAGATTAATATAACAATGAGCATATTTCACCAAAACGCTTTGAGACCGAAAGGGCGAGTTGGGTGCCTAGCACCTTCCCAACTCGTAACTTAGCCCCCGAACCCGTTTTCTAAAATCTCTGGTTTTCTCTTCTGGTTTTCCTTTATTTTTGCCTTAAAATAAAGGTGGCGACTCTAAAACTTTCAGATCCAGTGGGGCCTCGCAACATTCCCTCTTTGCACTTTCCTGTTCTCCCCTAAAAAAGGGAGATACGGGAATGGAGGGGTAATGTATTCCCATATCCTGGTATCCCCTAAACAAGGGATAACTTGATGCGGGAAACCCATAGCTCCCATAGCGATCTGATTGGGCCATAAGGCCATTTTAATAAATCCATAAGTGGGGGCGTCGCAATATCTTTTCTTGCACTTCTCTATTATCCCCTGACAGAAAAAAGGGGAGAATGAGAATGGAAAGGTAATGCATTCCCATATCCTGTTATCCATGAAATAAGGGATAACCTGACATGAGGAAACCCTTAGTTCCCATTTTGGATACAAAATCCACTCAAGGCAACCGAGGCACATTCCAACGTGCTAATATAGACAGCACTCCTCTCGCACTTTGGATTTCGTCTTCCCCTAAACAAGGGAGGGTGGAACGAGAGCAGTGGTGTCCCGCATCCGCACGTACGCGCACCCCTATCCAAGGGCGCGGGGCGCGGGTCGCACCCCTGAACCTCACGTGGCGACTGGCTGGGAGTTGTTTTATTTTAAATAAAACGGTGGGCTAGACTCATAAAATAAAACCTTTTTGTTTTCTTTGTTTAAAGGTCGCAATATGCTCGTTATATTAATTTACGCATTTCAATAAAGTGTTCCCATTTACCGTGGCTATATTTGTGGATATGATCCTCCATCGGCGCCAGCCTCGTTCCGATATACATTACATGTGCATGTTCGAGTATTGAAAAAAAAATCAATCAAATAAAAAAAAAAAAATTTTTCGAAAATATACATATACATAAAAAAAAATTTGAAAAATAAAAAAAAATAAATAAATAAAAAATTTATATATATATATATATATATATATATATAAGGCGGTCTAAGTATATTGGCTGGAAACTCCATTGATACCCCAAAAGCATTCTGAATAGGGTGTGGTATCGCCGGAGCACACAACGCCGCGTACTTGGCCGATCAAAAGCCTTCAAACACTATTATATATATATATATATACATTAAAAAAAAATTCAAAAAAAATCAAAAAAAGAAAATATGTATATATTATATATTTTACAAATAAATTCGAGCAAAGACACAACAAAAGAGCTGGGGCTTTACTTCCGGCTCTATTCTCTTTCATTTATTTCTTTCAGTACATTTTTCTTTTTCACTTTATTCTGTAAATCTGTATATTTGTACATCTCTGCATTCATTATGTCATTTTATTTTGGGGGCATATGACCAAAATTTGTAATTAATAGGGATAGATAGTTTCCCCACTTTTCTTTCTATTTCTTAATGTGATGTTGCTTGCTTGCTGCGCTCAAACTAAACAAGCCGAGAAAATCCACACAAGCGACAAGACAGAGCCATAATCTTTTTATTTTTCTACATATACGTAAAATAAATAAAGGCTTTATCTAGATACCGCACACACGTGCACGCATGTAAATATATTCGAGCTGTTACTCCTACACCATGGCCACCTACCCCTCGCATAAGCCAACGTTAGAATGCATATAGTTTTTCAGACACTTCGAAGACCGACCGGTTTTTGCATTTTTGAATTGTGGGTCAGCCCCTGTCAAAAAAAAAAATCAAAAAAAAAATATAAATATAAATATACATGTCAAAAAAAAAATGCGCAAGTTCAAAAAAAAAACATAGTAAGTGCGCACAAAAAAAAAGACAATAAACAACAAGCGGCCGATTTATAATTCTCGATGCTCGACCTAGACCATTTCGGATGGTGGATCCCGGAAAGAGTATAGGCCCTTCGCTCGACACCCATCTGGGAGTCGAAAGGCGTGTGGAATACGTTGGTCCTATACTGGAGAAAGAATCCATCTATTCCAGAAAGTCCCGAGACTGCCAAAATAAAGCGTGTGCTTATCCAGGTCAATTGTAGGGAAAGCAAATAATAAATTAATAATAAAATATTAATAAAAAGGCACCTGTACTTCAAGCCCGATAGCCTTCACCAACCCTTCTCGATACCTACCAAACCCACTTTCTCACAAACACCGCCCAAGTTTGAAAAGGCAAAAATAGTACTGGCCGATTGATAAGGAAAACAAGTGCGTAAATTAGATCGTAAGGTAACAATTCCAGACGTATTAAGGGCAAGCATCCGCATGCATGAAAGACAAATTGGAAAGCAATGACAGCGTGCAAAATGAACAATCCGCTACAGTCCCCCAAGAAGCATCAACCTTCTATGCTCCTCCAAATCCAACCTCCCAACCAAACACCAACCCAACATCCCTATCCTGTCCAAAATCCTTATCCAAACCAAAATCCCTATATTATCCATAACCCAAGACCTTTATCCAACCCAATACCCATATCCGCACTCGTAATCCTTTATAATGCCCAAATTCCATTAACCCGTAACCCTATAATCGCTCCAAAAACCCACCACCAAAAAATCCCTATACCCTTCAACCGTAAAATAACCCAGCCTTTCCTAAATCCGAAACATATACCAAAAACCCAATCCCTTCCGTCTCGCCAAATTGAGGTCGACATCGAAGATGTGAAACCATGATGTAATCCTTAACCAAGAAGTTTCTAATGAAAATTTGAACAACTTCCTGGTATGATGGATAAAGGCACTTCTTAAAAAAAAAAAAAAGCTCCCCGTTGAGTTTGGGTCTATTTCTAATAAACCTCCTCAGAACTAGTATACCGACCGGCCCACTTTTGACGCCCGCAGATCCTGTGGACTACTTGGATATATTACCCCTATTCCTTTCTCTAGCCTTACGGATTTCACCAATCCGATCCCTAAAATTGAGTACCCCTATTCCTTTCTCTAGCCTTACGGATTTGGTCATCTACCAATCCGCTCCCTACAATTGAGGATCTCAAACCCCTGTCCTCAATAATGTAATAAACCTCAGACGTTGTGCTTTTAATAATAATCTAAACGTCTTTGCTTATTTCTTAGTTGCACCGCATAAAAGACAAATTAAATAATTAAAATAATGAGTCATTAAAAGGACCCAAAAGATAAAAATTTTGCTTGAGCTTGTAAAGTCAAGAGCCGAGACATCATCAACAAAGAATCGAAGACCGATCCACCATCAATGGGTGGACAAGGAAATCAAAAGAAGTCGAATCGACAACTACCGCAAGGATAACACACCTATGGATCTCATCAGAAGTTCGTGGACATGCTCGCCTAGTCCTATAAAGATATGTCAGGGTAGACCCACCATGGCCAAACACCGACCCCATATGTCCTGATGCTCACCAATCGACAAAAGCTCCACCGCATCAAGCCGAATGGTCACTACAAGTCAAAGAAGAAAGATGAAACAACCGAACGTCAACTTCATTCGTAAAAAAAAAAATACAAAAAAAAAATAGTAAAAAAAAAAGAAAAATTAGAGAAATAAAAAAAATAAAAAAAATACCCGATCCGGTCGTCCAAAAATAGTGACCATTCCCAAATCCAACAACAAAGATGTCGGGCTATAGTCAAATCAAAAGCAAAGAGAAACCAAGAAAAGACCTCATCCCTTGGGGACCCATCGCTATCATGTCATGCCCCTGGCTAAAAAATGCCGGGGCTACTTATCAAAGGTCGCTACCCTCTCTTCCACGATGTGTCAGATATTGTCAAAGGATCCGGTCAGAGATGTCGTACTCCCCACAAGCCAAGAAAGAAGACCTTGTTCAACCTCCAATCTCAACAAGTCCAAAAGGTATGGTGCTCGATCCACTCTATCCAACAAAAGCTCTCTCCACTCGCTAGGTCAAAAACCCAAAGGGCGGTCTAGGCAAAAGTTAGGGCAAAAGAAAAAAGAAAAAAAAGCCCGCTAGGCCAAAACCCGAAAGGGCGCCTAGGCAAAAGTTGGCATTCAAAAAAATAAAAAATAAAAAGGAGAAGGCTCGCTAGGTCGAAAACCCGGAAAGGCCTAGGCAAAATTAGAGCAAACAAAAAAAATGAAAATAAAAAAAAAAAAAAGAAATAAGGGCTCGCTAGGTTGAAAACCCGAAGGGCGGCCTAGGCAAAAGTTAGAGCCAAACAAATAAAAAATATATATCAGAGAATAAGGAGAGGGAAGACACTCTTTGAAACCCCTAAGATCCTATCTGCCTTCAAGCAGCAAAGAGGCTCGACCGACGTAAGAAAAGAAAACCACGACATAAGCTCACAATAAAATACTAAAATATAATATTACGGGTCCTAAGGTGCAACTTAGGAATAATTGCAAAAGAAATTTAGATTATGCATTAATGGCATGTACATATCTATTATTGCCCTGTACCCCTTTGGTTTCCCCTAAACAATCCTTTTCTTGCAGCCCATAGCCCCGAGTGGTCCATCAAGCACTGCGCGGGCCCACCGTCGGCCCATATACTCCTTCTCGCGAGGCGAAGAAGAAACCCTAGACTCATCGCATGAGAGCCCCCGAAGTGTCCTCATCCTCATCATCAATGTCCCCATTATCCCTGATAGAGATGCTCGGTACCATGATATTTCTCCAACCATCATCTCCGTCATGGCTCCGACGAAAAAGAAAAAAAAACCTACAAAAGGAAGCTACGGCCACGGACTAAACGCCCACAATGCACCGAAAGAATAAGAGATTCACCATCTTCCGCTCCAATATCACCCAAAAGCCCGCTCTTATCCAAAGGTGTATTCTCAAAAAACCCTTTCTGCAAAGTATACCGTGCTATTACATTTTAGATGTTTGGCATAGTTTTATTTTCTGTGTGAATTTATTTTTGCATGTGTAACATACTGCATCGTATACATTATATTGCATTATTTCATAATGTTTGTATGCATTTCTTTCACGTAAAAAAATGCAAAAGAAAAAAAAAAAAAAAAAAGAGATACTAATGTTCGCAGGAACTCAAAGCTAATGTGCTCTGGACGATGGCTTCCGGAAGACCACCACCCCTCGACCTGGACCCTCGACCTCCGCCCGGCTTGACCTGGCCAAGATCATCATCATCATTATCATCATCATCGCTGCCATCTCGACATCTGGCCGCCGCGACCAGCCGCTTCCTCGCGAACCCGAAAAAAAAAAACACAACAACGGGGTAAGTTCTCTACCCTTATCTCCTTCTCTCTGCATATCCTTTAAGTAAATAATGAACATATCACATGTTTTATACTTCATTTTTTTTACAATAAATTCTTTTAGCAAAAATATTTAACAAAAATAAAAAATAAAAAAATCTTGTTCATAAAAAAATTTGTTCATAATAAAAAAAGAAAAAAAAATTTTAATAGTCACACACTATTTTCATACATGTGCATAAATTTACATGTACATAAAAATCATTCTTTTTCAAAATCCATAAAACATAAAAATTTCATTCATAAAAAAATGTAAAAAAAATTCTTTTTCAAAATCATAAAAATTTTTCATTAAAAAATGTAAATAAAAAAAATTTTCAAAATCAAAAAATTCATTCATAAAAAAATGTAAATAAAAAAAAATTCATTCATAAAAACCATAAAAAACAACAAGCAATTCATATATAATTAATTTTGCATCTTAACATATTATAACCGTGATTTGTCATGTGCATAATAAAATGTGAAAAATTCATGCATCATCTCATACGTGTTCTACATGCATCCGTGATTGCATAAAAATAATTCATGCATTCATATTTTGCATTTCATCTGTCCAATAAGCTGCCATGGAGGTACGACAAAGAGAAGGTAAAATATCACCAATCATCAAAATAAATATCTTTGTGGTATTTACTATACCCCTGCAGCATTTGCATGCTTGGAAAATAAGTCTAAGGGCATGAAAAATATCTGCTTTTGTCATGTTTTTATCCGAAAATATGCCAAAAAGCGTTTCGGAAAAATTAAATTTATACTCCGAATATTCTCTTTCGCCATTCTATTGCATGCAAAATGTGATTTAGTGTAAAACATGCATCATATAGCCTCATTTGCATTTAGAACATAAATCATGCATAGTAAGGTCAAATAGTGACCACTATTTCAAAATCATGCATCGCAAAAATAAATCACAGAAATTACATGCATTATCACTCAATTACATCATTTAGGCATAAATAGGACATGCACATGCATCATTAATAAAGTCGAATGCTTCAAAAGTATCAAACAAGGCCAAATCTAGCGATTAGAAGTATACCCGACAAAAACAAAACAAAAAACAAACAAAACAAAAAACAAAAAAACAAAAAAAAATGTGTATCATTCTTTACGTGAATAAACACTTGCCATTTTTTTAAATATGTAAATATACATGAACAAAATTTACATGTAAATAAACATTTGATTTCATTAAAAAAAAAAATTGTATATATTGTACATATATACCATATTCTTTTACATTTCAAAAAAAAAGCGTAAAAAAAAAATCGGGAAAGGGAAGATGTATGTACAAGAAGAGAAAATTTTCGTGTACATGCAACAAGGAAAATGCGCGGCAGAAGAAGAAATTTTCAATGAAGCTAGAAAATGGAGCAGAAAACAACAAGAAAGAAAAGATGACATCACGATACCAAAGATGCTACAAAGAAGAAAAAAAGGGAGCTTCGCCAAGGTTAAGGAATAACAAGAACAAATGCAAGAAGACAAGAAAATTTTCCGCCTAAAGCCGAAAACAAAGTGGGACAAGGAAAAGACTTTCAAATAAGGCCGAACAGTGATAAGAAAATCCCCAAACAGATCAAAAAAAAAATCGAAAAGAAAATCAAAAGAAAAAAAAAGAGCAAGCAAGAATAAGATTCCCAAGACGGCCGAACTACGTTTGTCCGATTCCTTGAAAGATACGTGAAGTTCTACATCAGTAGGTCCGACCATCACAATCATAAAACGAAAAAAATTCCCAAATCAAGAGTGGCAGAATGTCGAACCGAAATATCTGCGGCAGCCCACCGGACGCAAAAGTAAGTCGCACAAGATCTACCCCGACCTGAATATTTCTTTTTAGGAAAATTTGAAAAAATTTTGAAAAAAAAAAATTTTATTTTTCAAATAAAAGAAAAACTCTTTTCAAAATGAGTTTTCAAAACACAAAAAAAGAGGAATATTTCAAAAAAAAAAAAGATGAATATTTCAAAACACAAAAAAAGAGGAATATTTGAAAAAAAAAGAGGAATAAAGAAAAAACAAAAAAGAAGGAAAGGAAAGAATGTTTTCCACCGCACAATTTTCAAAAAATTGAAGAATGA